>JABXWE010015619.1:0-34723 GCA_014611495.1 Limonius californicus
AAATTGAAAACATACAAATAAAAGGAAAAACAATAGAACAAGTGAACAACTATTAGTATTTAGAAACCATTTTCACAAACAATGGTACGATAGACAGGGAAATACAGAATAGAATACAAAAGCGAATAACGTTTACTATCAAATTCATAATACAATAATAGGGAAAAAGAGCTAAGAAATAACCCCAAAATAAGAATCTACAAAATCATATTATAATACGAATCTTAACCTACAGCGCCGAAACATGGGTTATGATATTTAAGAAAAGTAACAGGAAAAACAAGAAGGGACATAGTGAGGAACAAGAGCATCAGAGATTAATTAAAACTTCTCCCACTAGTAAATGCGATAGAGGAGAAACAGCTTGGATGGTACGGTCACCTAAAAAGAATGACAGAAGATAGGATACTCAGAAGAATAATGGAGACCAGAACAAGGATACGATGGTAAGACTACATGAGAGATCTAGTGCAGAAACGGGGAAAAACAATCGCGGAAGTAAACAACAAGGCCAGAAGCAGAAGAGAGTTTAAGAAATGGACAGCGGACTCTAGTTAAAACTTACACTGTAATGGTACAAAAGGGAAAAGATAAAGAAGAAGAAGAAGTTATATTGTATGCACAATTTCAGTAATAAATTATAAAAAATCAGGTTCTTGTTTGAATGGTGCTATGAACAAATAACTTTGTGGTTAAAGTTCAGCTGAAATTCCGAATGGAAATATATACAAAATTGACATCTGGGAGGAAACTTTACATTATAACATTTATTAAATTGTGACCATTCAATGGAGTTCTTACAAAACGGCTTAGTTCTTGCACTGGCAGTGATGAAGATACCGTCCGACCTAACAACCCTTTACGGTACCAACAAGGCGGTATATAGATACATTATTTTTTAGAATGAAAATTTATTTAAATGACATGACCGCAGTAAAGCTTTTATAGGGTTATTTAAAACGGAAAGTTTGTGGGAACAAACCAAACATGAGAAATCTACGAATAGAATAATATATGAAATAAATCTCATACAATCAGAAATGTTACGTCATCCATCGAGTAGATTTATATTTCGATTAGATATGACCAGCAGGTGAATAGAATGGAAATTAAAAATTGCTTCACTAGGTGAGTTTTTCAGGACAAATTATACTCAAATGGTTTTACCTTAGGATTGTGGAATCAGATATGCGAAAACGTAGTAATAAAAATTCCGTCCTTCGGCAATCCAAAATAATATACAAAAACTATTTAAAAAAATGTTTATTTAAAAAATGAGAATTTCCGGTAAATTTCCTCGCGAGTATTTGTGCCTATTTTACAAGTTGCAAGTTATTCGAGAAGAGGAAATTTCACGGAAATTCTCATATTTAAATATAAAACCGCATGATTGCCAGGTATATTTAAACTCCTGAGGTAAAGGTACAGAAATTTCATAATTAAAATTTCCAAAAGTGCCGCTAAACAACATCGATTATTGATTCGTGCCTTAACTCAATTTCATCTCATGATTAAGATGAACATAACCAAGATATTATTACATAAGGGAACATTAAATTGCAGCAATAAATCTGCATTTGATTTTTAAAAACTTGGAGGATCCAATTTCCGTTGAAATTCGTACACAGTGATTTAATTGCCAGTGACACTGGCTGTTTGGTATTATTTAAAAATAAGGTTAGTGCTATTGGCACAGTTTCGGAAAACATCCTTTTTGAAAAGTCGTTTCCAGCAATGTTATTGAGTTTACATACGTACTTGGTTTACATTGGCCTTAGAATTTCCTACAAAACCAGAAACAAAAACATATTTGATCCGTTGCCAGTTTAAAATCTATCTTTAGTACATTGTGATTCAATATTGACGGCTTTCTTATATTTGTTGAGTGCTTCGATTCATATACAGGGTGTCAAATTAAAAACGTACAATGTATTATATCTTTGGAAGTAAAAGAGTAATGAAAATGTCTAGAAACCGTTTCTACAAAATGGAGGAGGAATCATTCGTAATCTCCCTCATTCAACCTCTTCGTGTTTAGCTACACCACCAAAAAGAGTCAAATGGTAACACTAACTTTGTGATATGTCATTTACAAGCACGTACAAAATACTATTAAGCAGTAGTAAACATTTTTCCTCCAACTCGTTTCAGAAAAATAGAATGGCCCCCAAGATCACCAGATTTTGATCCCATTAGATTTCTTCCTGTGGGGAACAAAACTCAGCTGCAGTTCATTGCACAACTGTGACAAGGAATAGTTCAGGAGCGTCGAGCTATTTCGCGACAAATCTTACCAATTGGGAGATTTTTTAGAATTTTAGAGTAGACTTTAATAGTGCCTAGAAAATAATGGAAAACGTTTGGAATATTTAATCAAAAAATTTCAAATTTAATTTCAAATAATTGGTTCTGAATGTTTTGAAATATATTTCTTAATTTTCCGAAAGAATCGGGTAAAAAATGTTAGCTAATGTTGAATAGTGTGTTGGAATGTTGTCCAATTTCTTGGGGAAAGCTTAGGGAATAATTATAAAATGATTCCCCCTCCATGTTGTAGAAACGGGTTTTAAACATTTTTAATGCCTATTTTAGCCCAAAGCGGCTTACAACCATGGGATCTTAATGCTAAAAACCTTCCCTGAAATTTCTGTCGGTCAGGTTTCTTGGAATGTGAAGGAAAAACAAGGGGTGTCAAGAGTGTTAAGAAAGGTCACGAACGGCAGTCTAAGAGAGTCAGTGTTGTTGGTAGCTAGGCTCAAGCTTGCAAATCTTTACCATAATAACTAATTAATAGCGTTTGCGAACCTACTAACTGATTGCGGTACGATTATCCTCTAAGCTTAGGCAAGGTGCGAATTTAGTGTTACTACTTATCTGTTTATATATAAAGATGGGGTACAACAATGGCAATATTAGCTAATATATGCAGTGGGGTCGCTGGCGAGGTTATAGTTTATATCCCATGCAGTGTTTTATGTGTTTACCCGAATTGTTGCGTATTATCTACTTGTTAGTTTATTTGGTTTACAAGCCCTGAGTCCTATTATAGCTATTATACAAGAATGGTGTGTCTATATACGTCGTCTTCTTCTTCAACTAATGGTTGCCCACTGCAGGACATAAGCTTCTTCTAATCTCCTCCATGCATTTCTGTCTTGAGCTGTTTGCTGTCAATGGGTGCCCGCTGTTCTCTTCATCATCTAGCCATCTTTTTGGAGGTCTGCCTATATTTACTCCTCGTTATTTCCCTAGGTCGCCATTGAATTAACTTTTTCGTGCATTTACTGTTGTTTTGTCTGGCTACATGACCAACGCACTGCCACTTGAGGTGTACGACACGATCTATGATATCTGTGACTTTGGTTTTTTGTCTAATGATCCTAATGATCTCATTTTGCACTCTATCCCACAGGCTGATGCCCAGCATTATTCGCTCTATCGCTCGTTGCGTCGTTCTAAGTCTATTTACACTTCTTTCTGTCAGTGTAGCGGCAGCACGCAAGCTTCGTATACCTTCCGTTTCAGGTTTATGGGCATATTGGAATCTTTGAATATATATTGGAGCTTCCCAAAAGCCGAGCAAGTCAAAGCTACTCTTCTGCCAATCTCCGCCGTTTGATTTTCCTTTCCAAGCTTCACTGTTTGTCGAGATATACGTACTGATCTACATTCTCTATAATTTGGCCTTTAATTTCCAAATCTTCCCCTGTTGGGCTCATAATGTTAGTTTTGCTGATATTTATTTCAAATACCACTGTTCTTGATACGTGCTTTAGATCTTCTAGTATTGTTTTAAGTTCATTTATGTCGCAGCTAATAAGTACAATATCATCAGCAAAGCGTAGATCATTGTATGTACGTAGTTGTTGGAAATACTAGCGTAGTGAATATAAGTAGCTGTATGAGTAGATAATGTATGTGTATGAGTAGATAATGCGTGTGGCATAGTTAATCATTATTTACCCACCAATCATTCGGGAGGTAGTCAGTTAGCAGAGGTGGCATCGAAAATACGCCTACGTGGAATTATTATTATTATTATGAATGCAACATCAATGCCAGGATGAGATGGACTGACTTTTACGTAGGGGAGTGGACACTAATTATACTCTCCCCTTCACATGAGGGACCGAGGGGTCTCCCCACCCACGACTCTTATGAATAACAGAGAAATTGGCTGGGTGTAGTCTGGATCCCTCTGGAGGGTTGGTGCACCAGAAGATATATATATATATATATATATATATATATATATTGGTAATAATTAATCTATGATTACTGGTGGCTGCTGACCCAGCAGCTAGCCGGTAGACAAGCTTCCGTATCTTGTTCGAATTCCAATCCCGGGGCAGGGAGAGGACCCCCGGTGAGAAGACAACTGCCCAAAATTTATTGACAGATCAGTAACTCTGTTTCATTATCTGTTGCGTGCCACCTGCCTGTCACTCCCAGTGAGTTCTGATCGCAACCGCTGTTTGTTTACACAGGAATTGCATAAATGAAATGCGGAAGCGCTGCAACCTTATTTAAATTTAAAATTCAGTACTTATTATTCGGCCCCCGTAAGGTCGACCCTAACAATATATTGAATTAAACCTAATTACAAATTTGTCATGTTTTGGTTTCATATTATTGTGATAATGACGTTAATTAATTGTAAATCAGAAAAAGTTGGTATGGAATTTTTCTTTGAATATAATATTTTGTGCAAAGCAAATGCTCGTGTTGTGAACAATTTTTCTATCATAATTTCTGGAAATCCTTCAGGATTATACAGTGCTTCCCAAAAGTAACGGATAAATTCTATAAAATCGTTGAGAAAAATATTTCATAAAAATACTCGGACACGTCGATTTTTATTTTTAAATTATCATTTAGAGATGTAATTTTCAACCCCCCACCCCTCAACCCCTAAGCCCTAGCAACTCCAACTTTAAAATTTCAAATAGCAAAGTACGCCTTATGATATCTCATCTGATAGCTTTCTTTATGCTGAATACAACAAAAAAAGTTAATCAGAATCGATTGATAATTAACGGAGTATTTACCAAAATGTATTCAATTGAAAGTGCCAATATTCGAGCAGGCGTTGATACGGCTCTAGCGATGAGTGGTAAAAACAATTATAGTTTATGTTCTCAGTACGCCCTGTAAACATTGCGACGGGTTTTGATCTATTAAGAAAAAAAATTTTTTTTCATCAAAAAAAAAATTTTTTTTTTCTCATGAAAAAAAAATTTTTTTCCAAGCGTATAAACACATCATAAACACTCAAAACATTAAAACGTACTGAGAACGATAAACTTCAATTGTTTTTATCACTCATTGCTAGAACCGTATCAACGCCTGTTCGAATATTGGCACTTTCATTTGAATACATTTTGGTAAATATCTCAATTATTTATCAACCGATTTTGAAAAAATTTTTTTTGTTGTATTCAGTATAAAGAAAGATATCATATGAGGTATCATAAGGGGTACTTTGCTATTTGAAATTTTAAAGTTCGAGTTGCTTGGGTTAAGGGGTTGAGGGGTGGGGGGTTGAAAATTACATCTCTAAATGACAATTTAAAAATAAAAATCTACGTGTCCGAGTATTTTTATGAAATATTTTTCGCAACGATTTTATAGAATTTATCCGTTACTTTATTTCCAGTACGCCCCAGCTTCGATATATCCGCTTTCCGTAACTGGAAGGCATATTTGTCACATAAATATAAGTTTCGAGGGTACTGAGGCTGGAATTCATTCAACTTTTCAAGAGAAATGCATGTTTCACTACTATACGTGGAATGTGTTTAGTGCTTCCTTTTTTTAAATTGCATGTGCCGGAGAAAAGGAAAGTAAGGAAAAAATACCCGTTTCTACTTACATGGCATTTCTAGTATCAGGAATATCCCTATTGCTGGGAAGACTGTCGCTGGCTTCTTGATTAAAACGATTCCGAATATAAGGGTCCTCGCCAGCTCTGAGACCGCCCCGTGAAATATAAGCCGACTCATCGAAATAATTCCACGTGAGCCGTCCGTCCGTGCTTTCGTAGCTTTGCAGAGCCATGGGCACCCCCGGACCCTGACCTGAATCGTCACTGTATTGAGCCATCGTCACACCTTCCTTTAACCTGAGGGCGCGGTTTTCAGCCTGAGGAAAAAAAACAGAGTTATATGCGTACTCGATTTCCTGAAATATATTGGAAGGCTTTCGAGGTGCATTGTTTGCATTGCTGTATGAACAATTACGACAGATATTGTAGTGGTTTAAAAGAATAAACTGGAATAATGTGGTTACATCATTAATATACAGTATGATTCAAATTTTTGATAAAGCATATGTCTATATTTATGCCATAGAGTTCATAACATTTATTACACTAAACATATAATAGTTATCAATTTATACGTTACTCCAAAACACAAACTGGTTATTTCGGAATACAGTATTTACCATCCGCAGGGATTACGATCTTAGTACAAGTTTTTTAAGTCGTTCCAGCCATTTGAATTGCTTAGCAAACCTGGATGGATTCTCTCAAAGTTCTATGAAGCTGGTTAATAATTAGCGATGGTAAAACTACCTTAAACTGTCCAGTTATCACTAAGTTGAAATTTTTGAACCTAAGTAAAAATACCATTATTCAATCAAAATAAAAGTCTCTAAAAAGCAGTATAGTGTACGCAATATGTATTTTCAAAAATGTATGCAGCAGTAGATGTACGGACATCTGTATTTGGATCGAATCATATGATTTTTTAAAATGTCCAAAATACTCCAATGTAGTGATAGCTAGACACCTATAACCCCGTGCATCACTAATTATTAATCATCATAAAATTGCTTATTGCGGCTGGGTCTAGATTTATCAAAACTTCAAATGATCAGCTGTATCACGTGCGAAAGGCCCAAAGAAACTTATATGGACATGGTAATCCCTAAGGATGCAAAGGTATACATCCAGCGATAAATACCTTGGGATTTCTGGTAACAAATAATGGCGACATTAGCCAAAAAAATATAATCCCCGATAGTTTCACATTTAATATCATACCCCAAAATCCAGAAAAAAAATATTAAACTTATTATTTTAAAAATGGTACCGTTGGCCTACTTACTGCTTGTCATGTTTGTTTTTGCAATAACTTGCTGCTGGCGTGGTTTATAGTATGTTTCTGAGGTTATGTGTATTGTATTTAATTGCATTTTTAAAGGTAGAATCTTTTTTTGACTATCAACCACTAATCACGTGTTCAGCACAAGCGTACACCATCTTTAATATTAACCTAAAAATTGCCCTGACAATAACTTAAAAAATCCGACCTTGCATTGTGCTCTTATACACAATATTAAAACCATACAGAAGAGACAATAAATAAGGGTCATGTATAAAAGGACTGTGACGTTTCACGTTTATGCCGTGGATTGTTTTAAATATATATCGATGGTGAATAACGATCCTATTATAAGAATTAATACGTCGGTAAGCCTGAAATGATTCTAGTAAAGATTATAAACTGTACAGCTTAAGTAAAAACGCATATTTTGTTTGTACAGCCAACCTGTTTTGTAAATTTTGTTGATTATCCTGTACAAGAAGATTGCGTTGGCAGTTTTATTATGACCGAGAATGTTTTAAAGGTCATAAATATTGATTCTATTGGGTATTTTCATCAAATATGAAATTAATATTAACATAATACTCCAAGAGGGAGAAAATAGAAAGGAATCGTGAAACTGAAACCGTGAACAGGTATACGTTTCGACTTTTCCAGCGATGAAAATAATCTTATTACGATATTCTTTTTGAATTGAAGTTTCCCAAGCAATGTATTTACTCAGATCCTATAAAATATCTTGTAACTGTAGAAATAAATATTTGCTGCTTATAAAAGTGTTCAAATCAATTTCTCCTTTGCAGGAATGTCGCTTCCTCATAAAAATTCTCAACTAGTAGATATCCTGCCTAATTTAGATGGCTATTTAATCTAAACAGCAAATAAACCGATTGGAAACCTGTATCGCCATCCTGTTTAAAAAATATAAGAAAGTGAAATTTGTAAAACTGAACTGGTTATAGAAAACGGATTTTGTTTTTATTCTTGCAGAATACAAGTAATAAAATGCCAACATCGATATTGTACTGATATTCACGTTTTGCTCGTTCGGACGGAGAAGATTCCGTTTGATCCCCTATCGAAGTGAAGGAAATGCACGACTAGACAAAGTTGAGCAAATAAGAACTCCGACGGGTAGATGTATTTGTTAGCTCTTGGAAAAGATGTAGAAAATAAAGGTGTTTCGGAATTTCCAGCTACAGTCGGTTATCCTTTGATCTTAGTAGGAGAAACAGGAAGATAGATCAAGATAATATAAATCAACCCGATAATGAACACAATAGATTTGTTATATTGTATGTTAGTTATAAAACTTGAATCTAAGTACATAAATTAAAACAGTCAAATTTCACTGGGGGGAAATTCCTTACGTCACTCACCGTGAGGTTGTAGTACAGGCTCTTATGGACTATGCAAACCTTATGAGAGTTAGCCGTTAAACGCATTTAAATGCGTGAATTGCAGTGTAAGTTTGATTAAATGAAGTGGATCCAGGCGTTCTCAAAAGATATCGCAACAACTACGGTGTGAAATCGCAATTTTGGAAAGATACGTTACATTCCCCGTTATTTTAATTAAAAATGCCTAGTTTTATAGGTTTTTAATAACCGTTTCGTTTTCAAAAGTGGTATCTATACTTAGGAGTGATTCATAACTTTTTATTACTAATTGCTTTACTTATCTTACATTCCTTATTCAATAGCACTGCAAATCAGTAATTACATACTTTGTTTACCAAAAATATGTGTAAGGGAGTAACAGAAATTGATTTACTTTACGTCTTACCTTTTAATGGCACAATGGAAGAAATTGTAAAACGTCAACTATGACAAGCTGTGGTAGTTTTATAAAAACAAATAATGATCAACATTGTAAACCATTTAAATCAAACCAAACAATGGCAATTTTTCTCTTTAATCGAAATACTTTAGTTTAACAAAAGCATGGGAGGCGATTAATGTAACTCCATTATGTCGACGATTTGTTTTTGCACTAATTAAATTGAATATGTATTATAATAAAACGGATGTGCAAAAACTATTCATTTTCTTGTATTTATACGAGTGATATTTACTTGGTAGTTTGATAACTGCTGGCAAAGTATGTCCAGCTAAATCTTAATATTAGTTATAATCTATAAGCGGTTTGTACAACCAAAGGTGGATTACATTATTATTGACAGGTGCTTGGTATCTTTAAAGCAATTTTTAGTAGAAGTTCTGCAATACTGTCGTCCATAATATCTTGTACTACACTCTCACCGTACAGGTATAACTTACATTTTTACTTTCCCATACCTTATAGGTATAGGGTAGGTAAGTATTGAATTCATGAAAATTTTCGAAATCGAGATTTTAACGGAAATATCCGTTTTGGGTCTCCAGGAACCCAAAAAAGTGGTTTTTAAAAAATGTCTGTCTGTGGGTGGGTATGTACGTATGTACGTACGTATGTGACGCTCCTACAGCCGAAAGTATTGCTCCGATTTTGATGCGCTTTGGAATGCGGGGGTGTATCGAAAATTCATCGAAAAAATAAGCTTTTCAAAAAATCCAAAACCGGAAGCGGAAGTTACGCATGTTTTTTTGGTATCACTTTTTTCGTGATTACAATTTTGAAACTTTTATCGCGGATAACGATAGAGGGTCATAAGACAAATCTGCTAGTTTTTTGCCGAACTCGCTAGCTTTAAACTGAAGGGCGCTATGATTTTTTGAAAATTTTGAGTTTAACGCCCAATTACTCGAAAACGGATGAATCGATTCAAATGATTTTTATTTTCTGAATAGTATATGAAGGGTAAAATGAGGTGATATAAAAAGTTTTTTGAAAAATTATAAGGGGCCTAAATTACGAATTTTCAAAATTTTGGAAATTTTCAAAAAATTATTTCTCAAAAACTGCTCCAAGGAATTTTTTTAAACTTCATATGTCGACAGACCTCGCAAGGGGCTATTGATATGTTTTTTGAAGAACTCCGTAATTTTCCTGTGGCGCCCTCTACGAAGCTTGGAAGTTTGAAACTTCAAACTCCTTTAATTAATAAACGAAAAAAGATAGGAAGCTGGGGTTTTCACTGAATCGCTCAGTACGTAATGGAGCATATGAATATGCAAAGAAATATTACACTCGTGGATATATGTAAGCGCACCGGCCCCCTCCCCCCTCTTTTTTAGAAAAATATTTTTTTTATTCTAACGGTTGTTATTTGTTTGCGCCAAAGAATCTTTTTCCGCGAAAATAAAAAAATCGATTTTTTATGCCCTACAAAATATAATTTCCAGGGAATTTTACCTCGGTAGCAATAGCGATCGGTACTAGTTAGACCGCGCGACGGCCTAGCGGTACGGACAGCCCTGCGCACTTTGGTTCAGAACCATTGCCATACTGTCGCGCTACATTCATTTCTTTAACCGGTATTACAACAACAAGTTATAAATTATTTATCAAAATTTTGTATTTAATACTTAATTTTCGAAATCGAGATTTTAACGGAAATATCCGTTTTGGGTCTCTAGGAATCCAAAAAAGTGGTTTTTAAAAAATGTCTGTCTGTTATAAAATCACAGCAAACTCAATTTGCAGTCACAATATCACGTATATAGTAGAGAATGAAGTATGCCTGGTTGCATATTAAAAGGAAATTAAGGGGCACCGCAGATATTTGGCGGGACTTCTTACAAGCCTTGTAAGTCTATTCGTTACGAGGCAAGGTTTTAGGATAGCGCTTGAACAACCGTTTTCAGGAAAATAACTCTACTGTTGAATAAAGATGATATGAACAGTTTCCAGTATGGGAAAGTCCAGGGAGGCAGTCGCGTCCACTTATTCTAAATTGAAATTATCCCTACTTTAAAATATTTAATAATTACAAAGTGGTATTCTATGGGAATAACCTTATTACTGAAACACTTACTATACAACGATTTATTATTATCTGTTCGTGTTACAGCATATGCCTGAGTTATCATTTATTTAGAAAATCTATTTTTCGATATTACATCAATAGGCTTTCGTGTGTCTGTAATGTATTATTTAAAGACGTCAACCAAACGTAAACGAAACAAGTTAAAATTATTACAAATATTTTTCGTATGACATAATGGTGTTGCTTTCTATTATGCCAGTCGGTAGTTAAATTGTTAAACCTCCTAAATGCAATTCGTAAAAGCATGTTGCTAATATCGTATTTCACATTCGCATATTCAATATTTTTTTATTGAAAAAACTACCAGATATTTTCTGAATATGATTTTGCTAATTTCCAGATTAGCGCTACACCGTGTCTAATTGTTATATAATTTAAGCGTTTAACAGCTTCAAATACTTTCATACTTCGATTATTTTAGTAGTTTCCATATCAGAATACTTCGCCACTTTTCGTACTTTAGCTGTGTCATTATGTTTAATATTCATACTTTCGATATTTGCAATAGCTAAATAGTTTTCATACTTTGACATATTGAATACTCCAATATTCTGCTGCTTTCAATACTTAACTAGTACAACTCTTTGACACTTTATAATTTATTACTTTCAATACTGCTTTATTTTGATAGGTAACATATTTTAATACTTTGCTACTTTTAATTCTTTCAATTCCCGAATACATTTATTGTTTTCGTACTTTTAATAAAAATGATACTTTCATTTATTCCATAAGTTGATCCTTTCAATGCGTAATAGTTTTCGTTACATCGATAGTTTCGATTCCTTTAGCCTTCAATATTTTCGTGACTTTGATACTTCGCTACTTTAGATTATTACGTCTAAAATTCCGATATTTTGATATTTTAGATACTCTGATACCTTCAATATTTGCACACTTCGTTAGTTCTAATACTTTCAGTACTTACCTTTAATATTTTCGTACTTTCAATGTCTGCATAATTTTGCTACTTTCGTTACTGCAATACTTATTTGATACCTTGACACTTATTTCCTGTGAACTATTAGTTGCAGTACTCCGATATTTTCGAGGCTTTTGATACCTTCCATAGTTCAATACTTAGGTACTTTATTTAAATTACTTTCAATATTCCGATATTTAGACATTTCCAATACTTTGACAATTTCAATATTTTGATATGCCGGTAGTTTTAATATTTTAGATATTTGACTAGGTTTAATGTTATGGTACTTTCAACACTTTCAATAATTAAATAACTGACATTTTCGATACGACAGAAATTTACTTCTTTTAATTCATAGTTACATTTTATCCTTTAGCATTTTCGATTTCCTGATACTTCAATACTTTCGATACTTCGACACTTGAGCATTTTCGATAGATTATTACTTTTAATATTCCCATATTAAAATATGTTCAATACTTTGATCTTTCAGTATTTTTATACTTCGCTACTTTTAGTACTTTGTGAATTCTTCGATTCTTTTTGATACTTCGGTGCTTTCCAATCCGTGATACTTCAATCGACTACTTCGACTCTTGAGCATTTTCATTAGATTATTGCTTTTAATACTCCCACAAGATACTTTCGATACCTCGATCTTTCTATATTTTGACACTTCGCTACTTCTAATAACTTTGCGATGCTTCGGCGCTTCCGATTCTGTGATACTTCAAGACTTTCAGTATTTTGATACTTCGCTACTTTTGCTACTGTGTTCCTTTCGATTCCGTGACACTTCAATACTTTCGATACTTCGACGCTTGAGCATTTCCATTGGCTTATTACTTTTAATATTCCCACATTAAGATATTTTCGATATTTCGATCTTTCAGTATTTTGATACTTCGCTACTTCTGCTATTTTGTTCCTTTCGATTCTGTGACACTTCAATACTTGCGATACTTCGACGCTTGAGCATTTCCATTGGCTTATTACTCTTAATATTCCCACATTAAGATATTTTCGATATTTCGATCTTTCAGTATTTTGATACTTTGCTACTTTGTTTCTTTCGATTCCGTGACACTTCAATACTTTCGATACTTCGACACTTGAGCATCTCCATTGGCTTATTACTTTTAATATTCCCACATTAAGACATATTCGATAGTTTGATCTTTCAGTATTTTGATACTTCGCTACTTTTAATACTTCGTTTGTTTGAATTCTTAGTTTCTTTTCGATACTTCGGTGCTTTCGATTTCGTGATACTTAAATACTTTCAATACTTCAGCAGTTTCTTTAGATTTTTACTTTTAATACTCCGACATTAAGATATTTTCGATCTTCGATCTTACAGTATTTTGATACCTTGCTACTTTTACTACTTTTGTCTTTGAATTCTTCGATTCTTTTCGATACTTGCATTAGATTATTACTTTTAATTAATACTCTGACATTAAGATATTTTCGATACTTTAATCTTTCAGTATTTTGACATTTTGCTACTTTTAATACTTTGCTCCTTTGAATTGTTCGATTCTTTTCGATACTTCGCTGTTTTTCAATTCCGTGATAATTCAATACTTTCAATACTACAACACTTGAGCATTTTTATTAGCTTATTACTTTTAGTACTCCCACATTAAGATATTTCGATACGTTCATCTTTCGATATTTTGACGCTTCTCTACTTTTAATACTTTTTTCTTTGAATTTTCGGTTGCTTTTAGATACTTCGGTGCTTTCGATTCCGTCATACTTCAGTACTTTCGATACGTCGATACTTCAGCTGTTTAATATTTTTTAGTTTTAATACTTTCACTATGTTTGATTGTTTCTATATATCGATAATTTACTCCTTTTAACGCTAGTCTCTCTCGATACTTTAGTAATTTCGTTACGCAATAATGCAATGCTTTAACACTTAAGTGTCTTAGCTAAATTACTACCTTCAGTACTCGGATAATTTAACACGTTCAATACTTTTATACTTTCAATATTCTGAACCTTTTGATATTTAATGCTTTAAATGTTCGATACCGGCGCCGGTAGCTCGGATAGGTTGGCCGTATGCCTTTCACGCAGCTGTCCTGGGTTCGAATCCGGGCGCCGAGGTCGGTGGTTTTTTTCTGAGCGATAAAAAACGCTACAACGGCCCTTCTTCTCGGATAGGAAGTAAAATCGTAGGCCCCGTGTCCAAGTGTTATTGGGCACGTCAAAAGAACCCTCTAACAGTCTAAATTTCCAGGTGTGGTAGAATCGCTCCCTGGCGTCGGTGGTTAGCCATAGTAGCAGAAATAGGCCGACGTTAAATAAAAACAAACAAACAAATGTTCGATATTTTACTATAGTGTTTATTTATTTATCTTTCTCAGGTTTCGCAGGATATTAAAAATAGTACTATCAAGAATAACATCTACATTTCAGCAGCTACACCAAATGATACTAACAGCGTTTAGTTAAACTTATAGATCACTAATTCTTCAACAGGAAATATATTTAACCCTTCAATTTATGGCAAATATGGAAAACAATGGATACAAGCGGTTGTAACATGTAACCGCATATTGCGTATTGTCAATGAAGCCCCTGAAACTGTGATTTGTGGTTTGCGCCTCTATAAAATTCATAAACGTCGCTCTGTGTGGCTAAAGGACCAGCAAACACATAAATAGTTACGAGTGAAGCGCGTGCCTATCAAAGCAGGAACTGTTTTTGGATATTTACCGCACATTTCAATTTTAGTACGATGCGTTATACAAGGATATACTGATATTCCTGACCTGAAACCATGGTTCGTACATTACGCTAAAGACAGTTTCAAATACACTAACATGATGGAGTCAACAGAGGATACACTTAGATGGAGAGATCTAGGTCACTATTTGAAGAACATTTTCATAAATTTGTAATAAAGAATTTCAGAAGCCACTATATAAATATAAAACTCACTGATTTCAAATTGTTCATTGAAGTATCTCCATTCCAAACCAAACTTTGAATATTTGTTTATCGTTATATAATAAATCCCTTTTAGTGATTTATTTACAAAATTACACAATTCAAAAGATAAGAACCTAAATTTTACATCTATCATTAACACACAGATCGCACAGTGAGCAGGGAAAACAAAGTGAAAGTGCGTCATCAAGAACGATGTAAAAGCGGAAGCTTAAGCAGCACAAAGGACCGCACAGGACACTCCAAATGTATTTAGTTAACGAGCCCATCTGGTTCTTCTTCCACACAAATTTTGAGAAAAGCCTTTCTTGTCGTTAATTTTGCTGAAGTAAGGGTTTTCCGTCAGGAGGAGGTTATCAAAATTCATACGGGGAATCAAATCGGATGAAATTGAATATCCGTTCGAATTTGTATTGTGTAACCAGATCAGTGTGTTGCTTTCACCCCCGATTGCAAAATTTGCTTTGTTCTGTTAATCCTTTGTCCCTCAAAACTCATATGGGAAATGGATTAATTTGTTTTGATATTTCATATGCACAACAAATACACAAAACTGTGCTGTTATGTATACTGTATCAAGGAGATCGGGGAAAATTTCGTTTGATAAAAAGTTGGTGAATGCTGTAGCACATTATTTATACAAAATATTTACAATGCAGTAGACCCTATCAGGATCAAGTTTCACAAATATACCTTCACTAACGTGGTTATCAATAGCATTTTGTTTCTCTCTAGAAAGTAAGCGTGATATGAAATAAATAATTAAAGAGGAATGCTGGACATTCTTCAACCAACATTCTTTAAACGGGCAATAAAGTTAGTTCTTCGTCTTACGTCTCTTATAGGTCTACGACCTATTTTATTACCCATTTTACGGGTGTTATAAGCCCATGTATAAGGCAAGTCTAACCCTTTGCGCGAATTATTCCCATAGGGGTTAACGATTGACAACAAAGTTAGTATAACAACCGCGACCGATGGCTTACGTGCCTTCCAAAGCATGGTAACCAACTATACGAGTCATCCATGCGGGAAATGACCAGGCCAATTATTACGTAATGTTCAATATTGTATTTTCTGAAACCCCCTTTAACATATATATTTTATGTAGATTTGCTATTAGAAAGACAAAGGGTGAAACAATAGGAAGTACTCCTAAAGAGCCACTGGCTGTACTATAAAATTTCAGTCATATTGACTAAAAAGGAAAGCTGAGTGGAACCCAACTTTGCCAACAAATATTCATTTATGGAAGAATAGGATATTATAATAGGCGAATATTCAAATACCTGTTGCAAGACGGCATATGGGATTTCCACCTTATCCATTAGAACATTAGTATATGCTAATGCCGTAGAAAATTCTTGCAGAATACCAATTTCTTAACTAGAAAATTCTGGTGTTGTATTTGAATCAATGAAAACATTTTGAAATTATAGAAAACATTGAGCATTCGACAGCCAGAAGCTTGTAGTTTTCCAGTTAGTTAAACTTATTCAATGAGCACAATATTCGAATATGTCCCAAGAACATGAATGAAATGTTATAACGTGATTCAGGACTTACAAACCTGTTAAGAATTTACACTTGCTGCTAAACCTAGAGCGAGTTAATTTGTTTAGTTATTTTAAGCTTGAGAAAAAACATGTTTTAGTAAAGCCAATAAACTTCCAGCTGAAACAGAAGATACTTTATGCTATTTTGTATCAATAGAGGACCCTATATTTGGACTCCTAATTCGATTTTACGACATTTTCTCTTTAAAACACTATAATACAATCATCACCATAAAGGTAAAAATTGATATCTTTTAACAATTTCTATAAAAATGTGGTCTTGTAAATCAGCAACGAGGTTGTACTTAAAAAATCCTGCAGAGAACGAAGTTTCCCCTGTCGTCCGTGGCCAAATTGTTTTGTAGTGTACCTAGCCATCAAAATGGTACGTTAAAATAGCAATTACTTTGCTGTCAAGTTCCTGTGACATTTGAATGCATCTGTACCAAATTTAATTCAAATTTCTTAATAAGGTTCTTATGCAAGCCGTTTCCTCCAAAAATGAGTGAGTCATATTAAGCCAAAACATCGCAGGGTCATAAAGTTTCTGGCTAAAGAGGGCAATGCCAAGAGTTATTCAATGACTTCAATATTTTGGATTGAAGGACCATCATATTTTCAAGTATATTTTGGGCAAAACAATTCTGTGGGACTTAGACACAATTCAGGATGAACCAAAATCCGAACGACCGGTAATGATAACATCTAATGAAACAATGAAGAAAGTTCAAGATTTGGTGCTGTCAGATCATCACATAGAAGCAGCTCACATTGCGAGGGAATAAATGTATCAACTACTGTATTAAAAATATTGCATTATGGTTTAAGGATGAGAAAAGTGTATGTGCTTTGGATTCCCAGACTGCTCGCTAGAGCAATACTTCTTAGGAAAGAACTTTTTCCAGACAATGTAGGCGTTCTACAAGCTGATCAGAATTCTATTTCAGAAATTGTCACTGAATATGAGACTTTATCGCAGGATCCTCCAACCAAACAAAAATCAATGGTCCATGGTGATTGTGCACCACCAAAAAAGGCCAAAACACAGTCTTCTTCTAGAAAAGTGATGGCTTCGATTTTAGAAACGAGGACGGAGTTCTGAGTAGGACTACAACTAATACCAAAGTCTGTGGAAAACTATCCAGAACTTGAGGAATAAAATATGTATACTTAATCAAGAGGGATACAGTTTCAGCGGACGAGTAATTTGAGAATACAAAACAAGTTAGACGGCTTGCGATACTCGTTATCCAAATCTGAATCACATTTACTAAAGCAGTGATGTCTAACACGTTAAAAATCCCCACTGGAGTTGTAACTACTTCAGGTAGACAAGACATAAAGAGTATTCACAAATGTCCGTTCATAACCAAACCAAACCAACACCACACAAATTCAGCAACGCAACTGACGATTACAGCGTGCCCGATTAAATAGTTTTTAATACAGTTTTATTAATTAATAGGCGGCTTAATCTGCGCACTGCGCTTTGTTTGGCAGTTCATGTACAACGGTATTATTCGGAAAGCTGTATCTTCAAGCTAGTGCACCCATTGATCTTACGAAGTCTGTATTCCTGTCTTCGGCAAGAGCCGATAAACATAGTCGAGGAAAACCACCCACTACAAGTGGATGAACGGATGACAATAAAAGAATCTCAACTAAATGGATAGCAACTGCTCAGAAGAGAGCAGTTGGAAGCATCCTGAGAAAGCCTATGTCTAACAAGGAACCAATGAGGCTGACTGATGATTATGCAACTGTACCATAGCGAACTAATATTCTTCTTCTCTAATTAAAGGTTGACGACCAAACAGATATTTAGTAGCTGACGATGCATAGCAGTACGAACAATTTGTTCTTCATTCCTGTTCAGACTCTGATGTTTTAGAGCCAGGATCATTTTTTCGTCCTACTCCTATTTTTCGTTCAATCGTACCTTTAATTATGAGCCGTGGTAATCTGGGCTTATTATTCCTAAGAATGTGCCCAAAAAATGCTGTTACTCATTTTGATTAGAGTTAGAAATCTTTTCTCTTCCTATTTTTCACAATATTTGAACGATGCTTACTCTTTCAACCCACAGAATTTTCTGTATTCTACTAAATGTTCACATTTCAAATGGTTAGGTTACTGCACCGTATAACAAGTGACTACATATAACATTTTACAAATTTTATATATAACAATACTATGCAGCCCAGCTGTAGTTCATATTCTGCTTTCACAAGACGTACATGATAGTTAGCATATAAAACAGACTTTAACGTTGTTTTCGTATTTACTGTGATCACAACTGCAAATTATTAACTCGTAAAAATATCAATTGAAGACTAAAATTATTTAAAGTATCATATAAAACTAAATAATATAAATTATAATTATAAAACTATAATACAAAATACAAACAGCTACCATATTCCAAGCTGATATTTATGCAATAAACCTCTGCACAAGAGTAAACCTCAGGAAAGGGTATAAAGGTGCAACAATTGACATTCTCACGGCCAGCCAAGCAGCAATAGAGGCTGTAAAAGCCTATACTTGCGAATCTAAGCTTGGCTGGAAGTACCTGGGTAACCTCAAGCAACTGACAATAACCACCTAACTTTATGGTGGGTTCCAGGGCACGAGACACAAGATTCGCAAGACGTGGAACAATGACGCCTTATATTGGATCTGAACCCTGTAGAGGTATACAGAAAATCCACACGAAACATGAGATCAGGTTGCGGGAGGAATAAATGAAAGCCTCATACTGGGAAAACACATCAGGACAACGCCAGGCAAAATAGTTCATAACTATTTCGCAAAAGGAAGCAAAAACTGCTTCGTCTCTCAACAAGGTAGAACTTAGCGCCATCACTGGCCTTTCTACAGGACACACAAGATTGGTAAAGCGGAAGACCAAATGTGCCGTTTATGCAACGAGGCAGAGCATATCCTATGCTTACGCAACGCAACAAAAAAGGTTTGGTAAAACGTTATGACACCCATTGAAATAAGGGACGCAAAGTTCAGAGATATCTGAA
The DNA here is from genome assembly GCA_014611495.1 of Limonius californicus. Taxonomy (NCBI): domain Eukaryota; kingdom Metazoa; phylum Arthropoda; class Insecta; order Coleoptera; family Elateridae; genus Limonius; species Limonius californicus. The sequence goes on from JABXWE010015619.1 coordinate 19,515, forward strand.
GGTTTGCAAACAGCCTACACCTTCTCTAAGATAAGCAAGGGCTCATAAGCTACGAAAGAACCATTAAGGGGTGAAGTGACAGAAAGCATATTAAAGGCCGAAACCCTTGTACATAATAATAATATAATTCAAACTGGAATAAGTATGGAAAGTTTTAAAAATGATTTAAGTAGTTAACATATGGAAAGTTAATAATTTCGCGGTCAATTTACAACTTTACATAGCTACACTATAGTGAACATGGGTGATGTGGAATAAAGGCACAACAAAATGAGGTTAGAACTGTTATTTAATACTTCAACGAATCCATGTCGGCAAAACCATACATTTACTTGCCCGTGTGTGACAAACTCTTAAAATTTACTTATTGGGATAGCTAGGCAGTCGATTCATAAAGAAAATTTGTATAAAATAAATATTACTGTTTGCACAAATAACATTATAATAAGTATTTTTTGGTCTTCTTACTTGTTTCTCCATTAATGGGATGTACGTAGTTACCATTCGGAATCATTTCTAGTGCTATACTGATAATACGGAAATTCAATACCACTAATGTACATTTCTCCATATTAAATGTATTTATTTCCTACCCGGCAGGCTGTTATTCGTTAACTCAGCTTTTCTAGGGATTAAACTCCGAAAACAATAACTTTCCTAATAACTGAATGTTAATTAATAATGTTGTACGGCTGATACACTGAGTTTCAAAACACTTTTCATCATACCACAGCCCTTAATGTTGCACAGAGATATAAAACACGATAGATCCAATTTTAACAGTATTAATCTTATGTTTCTATCTTCCCCATTTCCCATTCGATTTCCTTTACGAAACCCCTTTATTTGACGTATAGCTAATAATTGGTTCTGTTGAATCAAGTGCGAAGCTTTAGTTTTGTACAATTATATTGTTATCACTATTATGATTCATTGAATGTTGGAAAATAAGCTGTTCGAAAACTATATGTGCAGTATATTTAATATATATTTAATGTTAAATATTAGAACTTCCGATTAATAAGTTATTGTTATTACTATGAAAGTTGTGCGCCGTAATCGGTTAACAATTCTCGGAAATGCAATTTTTAGCAATCACTAAGAATTCTAGAAAGAATAATAGGCCCATATCAGATATTCTAATGACCACAGACGTACATATTTCAGCCTGAATATTATCTTCAAACATGCATGCTATTTTTACTGTGCTTAAGAAACGAAGACGAAGCCAACGCAAATACCAAATAATGTAACTGCCACCTCTTCATTTTAGGTGGAATTGATAGACCAACTATTTATACTTAACTAAATGATGTAGTAGTAAATGAAATGAACTTAAACTCGATTTCCTGAAGCATGAATTTCCATTATAGCAAGAAAATTAATAAACGTTATCAGGCCTTTATTGCACAAAGACATTAAATAAGGTAACGCAAAATCCCGTATTATCTGCGAGTTTAAATCTATTCCATTTCAGATTTAATTGTTTTCAATTTGATTTTAAACAGGGAACGAATGGCCGCTACGGCGTCTTCCTGTTATTCAGCTTTCGTTTTCATTGTCCCCTAATGGAGCGCAAAATAGTTCTGTTAACACGCTGCTGTTTAATTAATTTCCCAGCTAATTATGCGCTAGAATGTGCAAGAACCACGACATGCGTTACAGTTATATTATATATACACGGAAATCTGGAATGCCTTGCGAAAAGTGCATTTCTTATTCAATTTTTGTTCTATTTTGCGGTTATTTGGTGTAATATTACGGATATTGAGAAAATTCAATCGCATAAGTAGTAAATTTTACATCTAAATCGGAGCAAAATTATCTACACTGCAAGAAGGCAGACCGCCCATCGTAATAGAAATAGGTTGCTAAACTTAAATAGACATTAATGAAATTGCGACTTGAAATAAATGAGGAATTTATTCGAAGGATGTTGATTACCTTTGCTGAAAGTGAACACAATACAAACCACTCAATTTTAACGTCTGTTGGATTGAAAAGATAATACAACTCGGAGAAACACCATCCAAAGGAAGCCTATCCTTTTCGCATTTATTTCACTCACTTCAATCAATTTATATTTTCTTCGAAAGATAAGGCTAGACGTTTTACCGGTATTTACCGGAAAATTCTTAAATTGATGTAATAGCTCCAGCAAAATACATGATATACGGTTTTACTTTGGCGTTTGAAGATTCATAGCTTAAATATCTCTAGAATAATGGAACTGTGAACATTATTACACATTTTTTTTATTATTTATTAGTGAGAAGTAAATACCTGCAATCAGCTTTCAACCACCTACACGGGAATAAATTCACAATTTAAGACAAATCATTTAAAAGTGCAGCGAATTCAATATATCTACGTATACAGGGTGCCAATTTAAAAACGCACAATGCGATATATCTCTGAATGTAAAAGAGATACTGAACTTTTTTCTAGAAAACATTTCAACAACACGGAGGGTGAATCATCACGATTCATAAGGCAACCTTCCCTCTTACGCTCTAGGAACCCTTAAACAGTTTCAAATGGTAACCCCCACGGTGTGGTAGCTCAATGAAAAGCTTTTAGAAAATGCTTTTAAGTAGTAGCAACATCCGTCCTAAATCGTTTAGAAAAAAATAAAAATTGAACCCTGAACCAGTTATTATAATCAAAACATAAAATATTATATTAAATGTTCAAAATGAGTTATCTTATTCTCTAGGCAATAGTAAAGTCTAATGGGGCGAATTTGGTGATCTTGGGGGGGTCCTCTTGGTCCGCTTTTGCCGATCCATTGTCCTGGATAATGTTCGTCTAGTCAAACCTTTACTTTACAGGAAACGCATAATAAGGAGGAGGTGTCCCATCTTGTTGGAAACGAATGTGAGAGGACCATACACCTAATTTACAAAGTTTTTACATCTGGGTCATTTTATCCACTTTTCACACAGTACTGTACATATTTCTTGACTGAAAATTAAGCTTTCTAAAACGACGGAGTGTATCAAAATTGGGCAAGAAACAAAATAGATATTGACATTTTAGTAAATTGATGTAAAATAATTTGAAGCGTCATAACAACTAACAATGCTGAATTAAAAAAAGGTGATTTTGGCGTTAAAAGCCCTCGGCTATAAGTGGTTAAAGTTTTTCACATGCTTAGAATCACTTTGTAATACGAATTTTGTTAAACAATTATATGAGAGTGGGATTGCACAAATTAGAATTAACGGCAGGATCTCAGACACGCTTGTGATGGAGAAACCTGTCAGACAAGGGTGTATATGCTCCTCTCTTCTGTTTAATATATACAGTGAGTAAATCATGCGAAAAATTCTTAGTCAGTGGAGTGGTGGCTTAAAATACGGTTGTGTAGAAATTAATAATTTAAGATATGCCGATTACACAGCCATATATCTAAAACATCTGGAGAAATGAAAGATCTATTAGATATCACATGTCCCATGAAGTGTTATATGGGTTTACCCGAACGGTAGCGTATTATTTACTTGCATTATCATATGTGGTTTCTAAGTAATGGGCTCTATTATAGTTGATATTCAAAACTGGTGTAACAGTTGTTGGAATCAGTAGCGCAGTGAATATAAGTTGCTATATGAGTAGATAGTGTGTGTGGCATGATTAATCATCATTCATCTAGCAATCATTCGGGATGTGGTCAGCTGGTAGAAGTGGGCTCGTAAAGGCGCCTATGTCGAATTGTTATTATTGTAATTATTACGAATGTTATATCAATTCCAAGATGGCATCGACTGATTTTTATGCGGGAGGAGGGGATTGGTGTCCCCATCGTATGTCGAGGCTGAGGGGACGGGCCCCCGCGACTCCTGTGAATAACAGAGTGTCTGGTTGGACATAGTCCAATTGCCTGATTCTTTCTGGAAGATTAGTGCACCAATACATATGCATATCTTTAGTAATTAATGTATGATGCAACTTTATTTAAATTTAATATTCAGTAGTTTTTATAAGCCCCTCGTAAGATCGACCCTAAAATAGCTAGAGAAAACATAGAAATAAACAGAAATTATTTTGGTGACATAGAAACGGCAGATCGTTATATTGATCTTGGTGCACGCATTAATAATAATGGGAATTGCTCAAATGAGATAAAAAAGGGTTGTCAATGACCAAAACAGCTGTAACTAAACTACGAAAGGTCCGGAAAGAACGAAATATGTCAAAAACAACAAAAATTAGTTTATAGAAACACTAGTATTTCCAATAGCATTGTTTGCCTCAGAATTGTTTTCCATGAAAAAAATAAGAGAATCAGGAGATAGGTGTATTTGATATGTCGTGCTGGAGAAGACTGTTAAGAATGAAATGGACAGAGCATCGCACCAATGAATCAGAAATGTAATTTTGGTTGCCATAGTGTTTAAGGAGGACAACTTAGCTGAGTTGGTGTGAATAAATACAGGGTGGTATTTCGAATTTACTATTTAATTTCATATACGGTATTTTTTGTATTGAAAGGATACCTTATTATTATTAATATGATTATTATTATTATTATTATTATTTGTAAGCACTATGTACGGTTGTTTTACCGCACGGTGCTGGTACCAGGGTGAAGGTAAGTATACTGTTAATCTGTTTGATTATTTATCTTCTGACGATGTTACATGTACATAATATCCAATGCCTAATTCACGAAATGTTTGGTGGAGCGTTACAGAAAAAGCTCCTGTGGCTGATATATCAACAGGTAAGGTATAAACTGCTTATTATTATATTATCATTATTATTATTCATATTATTATTATAAAGCTTTGATAGGCCGTATGGGGTAAGGCTAAGCTAGTTTGCTATGCACAACAGGGTCCGATTATGTGGGTTATCGTGTTGGTGAGTAACCTGCGTACTGAACCTGCCTGATGTAAGATGTACGCGTGTGGAATGCGATGAATTTTCTGGTCCCTGCAGATGATTCGAATCGGAATGTATTTGGACTATCACATCCAAAGCCTTATTCTCTTACTACTGAGCCACCCCAGTAAAAGGCCACCTTAGTGGGTCTAAATTGTTTTTGTGAGTATTGAGATCATCTGTTATATAGCATAGGTACCATAATTTCGTAAAATGTTCGACGACAGTTTTCAGGACGACTATAACTTAAATAATTGCATTACAATTAAATTACTTAAAATAATATGTGAACAGTTTCATCATCTTGATTTAAAAGATTGGCAACCTTTCGATTACATTTATTTCGATTTTCTTGTAAACAGCAACACCTTTTGTAACACGTGTTCTTGTAATTGTTTTCAATTTTTCCAACATACTAAGCAATATTTCTTAGTTACCCTAGAAGGAACGAATATTTTCTCTGATGTTCCGTTCTTATAGCTGTAATCATATTTCTTCCTCATTTAGTGAATATTTCATAAGTAAATTGCCGTTTGTTATTATTTATTGGATTACCCGAAGCTTTTAATATCAGGTGATAATTGTAAACAGAATTTTTTAGATTTTTTACCAATGTTAGTCTTTTCCAACAAATTTTAAGTAAATATAAACATTGTTTTTGCTAATACTGACTAGCTAATTATTCCGAAACTTTTAGAGATGAAATTATACTGTGGGGGTAAAATATGGTGTTTACTATTTTTGAAAAATTAATCTTTGTCATTTTAAATGGAACATTCTGTGAATTGTTTGTTATTCCAATTTAAAATACAATCACCACCAACAAAAAAAAAGACGAAATGTTTTATTAACAGTTTAATAAATAAATAACATACATATTTACATGTAATCAAAGTCCTTCTATGTATTCGCATTTTACATACAGCATAAACAAAAGTGTTTGTTTGCTTAATACAACATAAACAATTGCATTAAATCCCAATGTTTATGCAGCGGTCGTACCACAAATCAATAACTTTCCCAATGAAATTATTACGGATGATCAGCGAGATATCCCTAGAAAGTTTATTTACAGAGCGTGAATCAAGTCTGACATTTAATTCCTGTTCAAAGTGCCCTATAAGTTTACCCGTTTAGCACAACAATTGGACCGGCTAATAGCCGAGAACAGAACGATCGGCATTGAACTTTGAAACAAATGGACCAAAACTGTCGAAAAATCCCCCTCAAACGAGCTTAATGTAATGCTACAATCCGGCGAAATTTTCAGAAACATTTAACATAAAAGTTAAATTAAAAGCAGCTAATTAGGATCAGTAAAATTGTAGTAATTTGCGCTAATGATACACTAAATCCTCTGTAATTACGACAAGAAAGTTTTGTGGGAAATTTAGTTTTTAATAATGCACAATAAACAGCACAACTATTTCAACATAGCAGAATGAAAGTAAACCACATCACGATGAATTTCAGTAATTGTAACACGATTTAACAACAAAGATGGGATCCAATGATTTGGCAAATGTTGATCCCACAATGGCTACCTTGAACAAAAGAATGGCTTTGTTAATATCTCCAGTGAATTACAATTTAGTAGAAAGAGAGGCTAATAAAGGAAACGGTTCTTTACGGAGTAATATAATTCACTTTCCGGCGACTTTTTCGCATATTACCGCAAATGAGCGCTCACGATCCTCTATTTTAGATTAGGAAGAAACTCGGAAGAGAAAGTGAAACAGTTTAAATTAAAGCGGTGTGGGATCGATCAGCAGTCAAAAATGAAGCGCCTCGTCCCTTTCACTTCCGTTCGAACGCTTAAGATGGACAGAGACAAAATGTAATCTCTAAAACAGCGGCGAGGCCTCGTAAATGCAAGTGAAGTACCCGATATTCATTTTAGTCGCGGAGAAAGAGCCACGTAATTACACCTGATTGATGAGGAATTCGGGAAAGAACAAAAACCTAAATTATTTTTCTGTTAGATGCGGTGTTAACGAAGCAGGAAACTTTAAGAGTGAAATTGCTTTAGTAATTAATCTCCCTAACGGCTAATTCATGATAAACTAAATTGCGACCGACAAACCGCAAAAACAAACCGAACATAATTATTTGGCTATAAATAATGTAAAGAGAAGATAACTATTTTCAAATTTAAAATATAAGATAGCACCTCGTGAAGTATAGTTTTTGCGCATTTGGTTAAAAGGTGTTTAAAAAAAGTCAGATAATTTAATCACGCATAATCCTCATCAAAGCAAACAAAAAAGTCTTTTAATTTTAACCAATAAATTATATTATTATGATAGAACTAGCAGGTAAATAGGGATAACATTTTCCCAAATACAAGTCAGGGGATCTAAGTCGAATCGAGGACTATTAAAAGCATAATTAGAAATAGTAAGGGCTTGTACCCACTGGATATGGTACGGGATACAACTGTGTGTAGTAAACAAATAATTTTTCTGTATTCAGCATCCTTTATTCCATCTTTGGATATAGGCCTCCTTCAAGGTCTTCCATTGTTCCCGATTTCTTGCTGTTCGCATCCATCCCAGTTCTCCGACTCTGTTAAGATCATCTACGCAGTGCATATGTGGCCTTCCTCTCTTCCTCTTGCCGTACCAGGTTTTCCATGGATTGATTTTACTATTGCATCTGCCATCTGTTATTGACCGGCCCATTTCCATTTCAGACGGACCATCCTTTCTGTAACGTCCGTAACTTTTGTTTTTTGTTTGATGTACTCATTGGTTTTCCTATCTTTTAATGAGAGTGCGGGCATTGCTATTTCCATTGAACTTTTCGTTTTCCCTGTGCTATTTTTTGTGAATGTCCATGTTTGAACTCCATATATTAGTACTGGTAGGACGCACATGTCGATCACTCTCGTTTTTAAGTGTTGTGGTATTGATTTATTCCTCTGTATATAGCTTAATTTACCAAAAGCTGCCCAACCCGATCTCAATCTTCTTTTTACTTCTGCTGTCTGGTTTGCTTTAGTCACTCTTATTTCCTGACCCAAGTATATATAACTACGTTCTATTATGTCATTTCCTACTATCACTTCTCTTTCGTCTTCTGTATTCGTCATTACCACCATTAAGCCCGTTATTTTTCATGTATCTTCCAGTTGTTGCATGTTTGCAGATCTTCCAAATTGTCTGCCACTAACATTATGTCATCAGCATATTTTTAGTTGTTTAGCCGTTCCCCTTTCTCATCCTAATTAAGTTTATTGAATATATCTTCTAAAACTAATGTAAATAATTTTGGAGATATGATATGATGAGAATGGCTACGGTTTCTCTGTGCAATATCATACTGGATACATATTTCCATAGATGTTATATTACATTTAGCTACACCTATAATCGATTCTGCAAATGAAGCAGAAGTAATCAAGGCGTTGAAGGGAATGAAAAACAACAAAGCCCCAGAAAGAGGTAAAATTAGCTATAAGAAGGGGGACAGGAAGTCATAAATATGCTTAAACTCTTATTAAATAAATGCCTTTAAAACGAAAAAATACTTAAAGAATGAAATGTCGCAGCAGTGGTAATACTGTTTAAAAAAGGAGGCAAGACAAGAAGACAAGAAAATTACCGACCCATCACCCCACTCCCACAAATATACAAACTGCTAACAAAAATCCTAACTCAAAGAATAACTAGGAAACTAGACAGTTACCAACCTAAAGAACAAGCACTTGCGACCATCTACATACCCTAAACATTTTGATCGAAAAATCCACTAAATACAACATCCCACTATACCTGGGATTCATTGTGTTTAAGAAGCTTTTCACAGTGTAGAACTGTGGGCTGTGGAAAAAGTAATTCAAAACTATAGATTCGATTATAGATAAAGCCAAATGTTACATAACATCTATGAAACAAATAATAATAAATTTAATTTTTTATGGCTAATGCGAAGCCTACGATTGCAATTTATACTAGAAAACAGAAAATCACTGTTATCTCTAAAACAGTCGGTTTCCGGACCTATGTTTATTAAATTTTTTTATTTCGTTTGATGAGTACGGAGGTTTATTATCCGATCTTTTTTTAAACACCCTGTATACCACAGTTTTTATAAACAAACCCCATTAAGTTATTCTGGTACGGCTAAATTACTATAACACTGCCCTTTTACGATATAGTATTTGGAGCCTTATAATCTGCTTAACTACTAAACTTTGTGTGTACGATCAGAATTTTAACATGCTATAGCATTTAGGGCACCCTTTTAAGTCACCGATGATACCATGTGAAAATATAAGTTACAAAGTTGCTATTACGGTGACTGCTTCTGCTTCCTGATATTTTAATTAAGAGACGCTAATGACACAGAAATCAGTGTAAAGTGCACTTTACAATCCTCCTCCTCTTAGTATCTTCATGTCTGAATCATCGTGAAAATATGACTATATACGAGATGTATCTAAAAAGTAATGAGAGTGGTGCTATAATTTTTTTATTAACAACTGAACTACAAAGCAACATCGTCTCCATCAAGGTTTCTCTTGGAAGCCACACGCAGCCGGAGACGTTCTTCCGGCTCACGGTAGCAGTACTCAAAGTCTTCAACAGAAAGTGGCTTCAGTGTTTCGTCACGTTTTTGAATGTTGTCCACAGTTCCGAAATGACGTCCCTTCAAGTGAAATTAAAATTTGGGGAAAAGAAAAAAGTTATATGGCTCAAACCAAGCGATTAGGAAGGCACAAGAAATACTCTTTTTGGTAAAAAATGTGGTTACGTAGATGGCAGTATGACAGGGAGCGTTATCATTATGCAGCATTCAGGTGTCCGTAATCTCTGGCCTGACACGATTTACTCTTTTCTGAGCCATCGCAGTAGTACTGTTGATAAACTGTTTGTCCTTGAGATTTCGTTCAATCATTTTTGTGAAGCGTCACAACTACCAACACTTGTGAAAGCTGTTGTCATGTCAAACGTATTAACGCTATTGAGTTGAGACTTACAATGAATATCAAGTAGAAATAAAAGTTTCGGTTGCTAACGGTGGTTACGGTATTGCCAGTTTTCGATCCAATAGCTCAGTCTCATTAGTTTTTAGGCATACCTCGTACATCGATGAACTATGGTTTTCCATCATTGCCGATCTTCTGCCTCCAGGAAATTCGGTTGTCCTGTGATAGCCCTTACCTAATTAAGCCATCGTGACGGAGATCTGCCTCTTGGTCTTATACCTTCCATCTTGCCCCAAATAATTAATTTTACTAAGTTCTCCTGGTCTCTATGGGTAACCTGGCTGAAGCATTGCAACATACGTCTGTGACAGATGGTAGACAGTCTGCCGGAGAGCAAGTTCGTTGAAGATTGATATGTTCCTACTTTTATCTGTTCATGATATCCCCAGCATTCTCCCCCAACATGCATCTATTCGACGTTCGTCGGGGGCTTTTATGGTCAACACAAATATGAGAAATATTGAAGTTCTAACCAGAGAATGTTTTGTGTTTCATGTTACTTGTCTATCTGACCATATGGTTTCCAAATTCCGCATAGATGTTTGTGCTACTGCGACGCGCCTTCTGATCGCTGGTTAGCATCTTTCATTACTTGTTATTAAGGACCCCAAGTAATTATATTCCTTTACTATTTCGATGTCTGGCAATAGATTTCTCAATTCTATTTTGTCGCTCTTATGAACTATCGTAAATTTGCAGCTTTCATCGGTGACCAACTTAAGCAACCCGGCCACCGCCATTTCGTTGTTTGCTATTAGGATGGTATCATCCGCATACCTTAAGTTGTTCAATTTTTCTCCATTGATTGATAAGCCTCGGTTGTAATTTTTTAAAGCCCTTCTCATTATGAATTCGCCACACGTGTTGAATAGCATAGGCGATGTTCTACAGCTTTGGTATACTCCACTTTGTGTTATGAAAGGATGTGATGTTCTATTGTCAATGGTAATATGTTAGCTTCGTTCGATTCATACAATTTGTTGACGAGAGATACTAATTGATTTAGCGCGTCTATTTCCCTTGGTATACTCCATAGACTGCTCTATCGGATGCAGTCGAAGGCTTTTTTGTATTCCATTAAACAAATATAAGTGTATTGCAATATCTTGTCTTGTCTATCAGTTGGTGAATATTAAATATTTGATCCCTAGTTCCTCTATGTATTTTTGCATTAACCTTTAGAATGCGTTATGCCAATAACGTTTAGATAGCGTTAGTAGTAGTGAAGTAGATTAGCCGAACAACTGTTGCATGTGTCACATGAACCACTGTACAATATCAAGCCGTTCTGTCAAATAGTTTGCTACATATATTCAGTTCTTTCAATGGAAGTACAGTAAACTCTTGTATGGTGGACCTCAATTTAACGGATTTCGGATTTAACGGAAAAAATTTCCCGTTCAATATGTCAGATGTGAAAATTAACACCCTATTAATTTTAAAAAACTTTTAACAAATATTTGCTTATAATTTAATTAACAGGTTATTTTTTGTTACTATCTCACTGATACTTTTAACTATTTTTAGCGAATGTTGGTAAGAAAACTGTAGTAATTTCACCGATGTAGATAAATATTATACATATATTTACAACTTGTACAGTCTATTGTATTTCAATCCAAGAGTCACCGCTCGAAAATAATGTTCAGCGAACGATTAGCACGTGATCACGCAGCATTAAAACTACGCTAAGTGTATCAGCAATAATAAAAACACAAACGTATATACATTAAGGATGTCATAGAGAGTGGAATGGCAGGGCATACTACCGGTTGTACAACTTTTTTACGCCAAACCACAATACAACTGATACCATGCCACCAATCGGACTTATAACTACGTTTGCTCTTATTAAATTTATAATTGTGTGGCAAATGGATTCTACAATTCTTCAAAGAACAAGATCGATAATATACATTATATTCGGTATAGTTGGTGTCCCCAAGTAGGTTCACAAAACCGTGCAAATGCCGCATCCACTCTTTATAACGTCCTTGATCTACATATGTAAATGCAGATAAACTAACTAATTTGTCAACTTTTAACATACCTTTTCGGAAATCCTACTTTATTAAATAACGGACTTTCGCCTTTAACGAACACCCCTTAGCCCGAATTAGCGCGATATATGGAGGTTTCACAGCTCCCCTGTGTTTATTTAAAAATAAAAACAAAATGGATATCGTTTCATAATTAAATATTATTTTAAAAGGTTTATGGACAATAAGGATTGATATTAATATGAAAACTACTTCAGAGTATTCTACTTCTACATATTCAAGTGTATCTTAGTGGAGTATTGAATTAAAACATGGCCGTGAAAGCCTACAAGGCGACTCTCTCAGTATACGCCCAAACAGCAAATAGCTAAAAGTTCTGTGGAGCAGTTTTGGAGAACTGTCTATTAAAGGTCTGTGAAATTACTAAGGCTATAAGGATCCCAAGTAAACATGCACTTCATATTTATGAAAAAGCTATCCGCAGAGTATATTTGCTAATATTTTATAAAAAATAATTCGAATACAACACTCTCATGGGTGTTGACTTCTATTTGCAAATACCACTATGCGCGCTAAACAAAACTACAATCAATATAATAGAAACATCAGGATTCTCCTACAAAGAAGGCAATGTATGTAGATTTCTGAAATTCTAGAGAGATACTGCATATAAATTATCACCCACATGTCTCAGCAATAATACTAACATTTTAGACCAATTGAGTAAAGAGGAAGACTTTTTCATCAAAACAGTGCCCATACAAGTGTTGTTTCCATCGTAAAACCCAGCGAACTAAAGTACGATTTCATATCACATCTATTCTATTTGCACGATTTGGCTCTGCCTGACTTCCATCTGTAGCCATGACAGAAGCAAAACAGCTGCAGAGAATTTTCGTCTAATGAAGCAGTTCAGAAAGCATTTGAGGAACCTTGAAAAATGGGATTTTCGTCAAAACACAATGGCTTTGAAGCATCATTGGTGCCTTGTTACGAAGCAAGACTATATTGAAAAATTAAATTAAATTCAATGCAATACAAAGCGAACTTCTACTTTATTTGGCGAACATTTCAAAAGCGTATTTGAATTCTATAGAACGTTATAAACTGCTGCTCTTGTTAGTTGCGGAATAAACTTTAACTTCAAAAACCTGTGTGAAACAGTTACTTTTGTTGTTTAAACAGGTACCAGCATATTGTTCTAACCTAGCGCACATGCAGGTACAATCAAACGTAAGTGAGGTATTATAATGTACAACTTCATTGTTATAGAGGTTGAAAATATACAATAATCATGTATTTCCTATTAGTACAACTGATATTGAAATGTTGGTTATTAAACTGCACAACATTCTATTTTAAACTCTGGCGTGATTTCACATTTCCAGAATTCTGCAACAATGTTGCAGTTGAAGCATTACGATCTAAATAAAGCTCTGAATTACGGAATTAATTTAAACTGTTGTTGATGTCCATAGTCTACTAATTTAAATGCAATTCGTCGAACTTTATATCATAATTCAATTCAAGTATTAATATTGTAACTGAATATACGATATAAAGCGGTAAATACCTAATATAATTCTAGAACAGCAATAAAGCTCCTCAGTGCAACAATGATGCCAAAGAGACGTTGTTAAATAAATGTAAAGTCTTATTACCAACACAGCGTAGGCAGCTATATGGTATTGAATAAAGCATACAATACTCGTTCAAAATACTTTATTAAATTGATCTATTATGCAGATGCCATTTTTGTGCTTAAAAAATTCAATGTGTTGCCGATCATTTAATGAGTCATCGTAATCTAAAAATTCATTTATCATCCTGAAATAACTAAACACATCATTTATTACCGCAGACTAAAGTGCGGCGTTTTTAAAAGATAACCGAACGATCGTTAATTTAATATGCATAAAAAGAATAGACACACCTAAGTATAATTTAGACGTCGCAACTATTTTATATAAAGTACAAGATTATATCTTTAAGACTTTCAATATTGAGGATTTTAAAAATTCTGAATATTTTTAAATTAGATTACGGTGGGCTATATATTCAGCATCAGCACCCATTTATTTGGTTAAGTGAACAACCTCGTGCGAACTATTTCTTTAGTAACCGACTATAAACACCCTAAGTTTATCACTGGTTATCATAAGAAATGAGTTTTAAATCTGAAAATGGATTAACTGGTCTACAGTTAAACTTATAAATTGAAAATTCACTCCAGATTACGTAAGGGACGCCCGCACCCCCCTGAAATAATGCGAAAGCGGTTCCGGGGGGCGAACGGTAGTATGAATGAATGAATGAGAAAAAAAGGTACCACATTTACCACTAGAAAAAATTTCTTTTCACAGAGAAATAAATGTTTAAAATTACAGCATTTTTACACGTTTTTTTTGTAGGGTGTCTATTAATATTAAAGGACCTTCCAAGAAGTGGAACTCGTTGCAGAGGGATGTCTTTCGGTAGGTATTAAGGGCAATCAGGGAGTCAAAATGTGGTTTCGCAGACGGGTGCAAAGTTCATGTGTTTTGAATAAGTGAATAACAATATATGTATTAATTAATTGCTGAATACTATGAATGGTGTTTCCTATGTATTTTCTTCTTGTAAGATTGTGTAGGTAAGCTCTTGGTATATGCTACATTAGTTTTTGTATGAAACTGTAGATAATGCTTTTGCTTCTGATGTTGTAGTATAGTTAGTAATGGTAATTACAGTTTCAGCTGTAAGCGATTTGAACAAACACTAGAAAAGGGATCAATCGTGTGGTACACGGATGGATCCAAAACAACCACCGGCGTGGGCATAGGTATCTATGGCCCAGGAGTAAGGCTGTCGAAAGCCTAGGAACAAGTTCCTATAATCTTCCAAGCGGAGACCCATGCTATAGATATCTGTGCTCAAATATGCCTAAGAAAAGGATATAGCAGTGCTAAAATCTATATCCTCTCAGACAGCCAAGCAGCACTTAAAGATCTGAGTGCTTACACTCTCCAGTCTGGAATAGACTCGCAATGTCTTCCAACTGGAAACCAACTGGCAAACTACAGCAAGGTCCTCTTGATGGGGGTGCCAGGCCATAAGCGCATCACTGGAAATGAGGAAGCCGATAGCCTTGCAAAAATAGGCTCAAAGACTCATTTCATTGGTCCGGAACCTTTCTGCGGCGTAGCAAAAAGCCACGTAAAGGCAGCAGTCAATAAATGGGAAAAGTCTCAAGAGACTTCCCACTGCAATAACATTACAGACTTAAGGCTGGCGAAAAGATCCATACAGCACTCGGCAAACAGGGCACGCGAACTGTTTGAACTCGGCAATCA
>JABXWE010015620.1:0-37567 GCA_014611495.1 Limonius californicus
GGTATATTGCAATCACATCGTCGTCTTCACTTGATGACATTGTTCACTGAATTGAATGTAGAAAACACGTTGCTTTGGTGGGATAACTCTATGTCGCCTGCTTGTGTCATGTCGAAATCGTGTCGTTGTCGCGTCGCTGTAGCGCAGCTTTGGTGGGACAAGGGCCTTAGACTCAAATTTTTACCGGGCCTCAAGCGCAACACAGTTATCAGTGAATGTTTCTCCAAAGTGAGGTGTTTGAATTCTCTAAATCTCCTTGGGAAGGGAGATGAAGAAAAAGTTTATGCCGTTATCCATCAAAACATAAGCATTCCATTTTTATTTCTTTGTATCACTAAAATAATTTTAACAAGAAAGTTTTCGGACAAAACGCAACGTTATCGAAGCTTTTCAAGAATGGATACTTATATAACGCAAAAACTTCGCCCAATAGTTAGAAAGCTTGCAGATTAATTGCACAAGAATGTTCGTCTCAAAATTCGATTTGTAGTATAAGTACACGCTTTTAAAGTAGCATTGTAAAAATAATTTACACTAGTCGGACCCTCGAGTCTCATCCTACGACTGCTTTTCCTGGTTAACTATTTGGTGGAATAGATATATGTTTCACAGACACAACGGCGGATAAAAAAGCAATACGCCAGTAAAATAATGAAAATATGCTTTCCAACTTGAGTAGCAAAAATTTTTCATTATAAATATTATGGAATTTCTTTAAAAAACGAACGGGCATATAATTGTTTTACCTATTTCCATAGCTCACAGTGCTGCCAGGTCCTGTATTTTAGAATCGGATCGAAGCAACATCATTTAATTATTTAATATAAGGTCACTTGTAATCGTTGCTATCATTTATTATATGTAGCTTTTATGAATTAAAGGTACTTATTATACGAGGGCTGTTTTCTTTCCGCTGAGCCTATCTAGCAGGCTGTGATATTTTGAAACAAATTTTGCTTGACATTTGAACGTAGTTGTTTACTAGTTTAATTATAGTGAAAGTTGTCAAATATACTTAAAGGTTTTTTAAATACATAATTTTAAAGTAATCATTTCTCCAAGAAATCATGGAATTGAATAAAGAGCATTATCGAGCTGTGATTTTTACAATTTCACTCGTAGCTCAAGCCGTATAGAATGTTTTGAGGAAATGAATGTGTTTAGTGGAATGAAGTGTTCCTTTGCTACCGCAACGCGGTGGTACAATGAATTTCAACGTGTCGACTTTCCTTAAATGACAACTTTCGAGCTCCTAAGCCAAAATCGGCAGTTACCGTAAAGAATATTGGTCTTGTGCGAAATATGATTGAAGAGGACCGGCATGTTACTGCCAAGAGTATTCAAACAACTTTAAAGATTGGTGTGAAAGCAATAGACACCATTTTACAAAAAAATTTGATGGTACGTAAGGTTTGTTCCCGTTGGATTCCCCACAATTTGACTCCAGTTCAAAAAGAAAAGCGCTTGGCATGGTGCAGATCTACACTGGATCACTTTGACAATGGATCGTCTCATTTGATGTACAACATCATTACAGGTGATGAAACGTGCCGAAACAAAAAGATGGTCGCCACATTTTTTAGAATTACTGAATATATTTCCATTGTAGCACTGGAGGATCGTCGTACTGTAAATGCTGAATGGTACACTACAGTTTGGCTTACAAAGATATAACTTATAAGGCCTCAAGTTCTCCAAAATGTTCGCGAAAAACATTCAAGAGGAAGGATCATCTTGCATCAAGATAACGCTCGGGCGCACGCTGCTGCTCGAACGACTGAGTATTTGAATGCCTAAATATTGAAATAATGGGTCATTCGCCATATAATCCAGACCTAGCACCTAATGATTTCTGTTTATTTCCGCGCGTAAAGAATAAGTTACAGGGTTTGCGTTTTACATTGGCCGAAGAAGCGATTGACGCATCCCCCTAACGCGGGAAGATTGGGGAAAATGTTTTGAAGATTATTTTTCACGGATGGAAAAATGCATTTACTGTGGAGGGGAATACTTTGAAAAATTATAAATAAATGTGTTTTGTCAATATATTGTGTATTACTTTACTATGTTCAGCAGAAAGAGCCCCCGTAAAAGCAGATTTTAACGTCTACTAATCTTTTTTGTCAGGAACTACAATGTTCATATCTTTTGAATGTTTTGAAAATTGTTACAAAATGCACACTCAAATCTTATACATACAAACATGAATCATTGTTATTTGTATTGTTGATATGTACATAATTCGGTGGAAATGGATAATTATTTAATTAAAGAATAAAATAAAAATTGGGTAAGTATCTAAAAATCGGTGCCGGCCTCGGTGGTCTAGTCACTAGTGGTTAGCGCATTTACCTTTAGATCCGAAGGACGCGGGATCGAACCTGGCTGATGTCGGCGAGATTTTTCTAGCGGGGAAAAATCTGAAGATGCGCCTTCTGTCGGATAAGAAGTAAAGCCGTAGGTCCCGTGCCGCTACGATGTGTGTCACGTTAAAAATCACTATTGGAGTTGGAATTACCCCAGATAGACAAAATTCTTAGTTAGGGTGTACAATAAGCCAATCATGGCTGCATTGCTTAGAGATGCTTGGAAAACCGCGTCCTAGATCTCGCTCTTTCAAATCATCATCATCTACAAATCGGTATAATTTTCATGGAAATGTATTACAGCAATATACAGTGCGGTCGCAATATGTCCTCCCCCCTACTAACTTTTGAACGACTTGATATTTTTCACAAAATTTTGTGTGCTTTAATGGGAGGCTAAATACTACTTTTTAGTACATATTTAAATTTTATAACTTTCAAACTATGTTTTTAAATGGCAATGGGAGTTGAGTGACACCTCTTTCGAAAGGTATTTTAATTCTGCGGCTGATCCTTGAGTTTCATAAAAGATATTCATTCAGAAAAAAATAACAGATGATTGAAAATAACAAGTTTATGGAAAAAAGAAGGCACCCGGAAAATTTTGCGATTTGCAGTCTACATATGTTGTTGGTCTCGTCGAGAACAACAACTTTACTTGATGGCACTTTCCCGTAGCTCGTACCGTTCGGCCGCCAATGGCGTCCAAAGTCGAAACACGAATCGACGTCCAGCACATGTCCACGTCATCGCAGCGGGTTGGCCGTGAGCTCAATCTGTTCGCATAAGTACGGCGCATTGACGGCCGGCGAAGGCGGTTCTAACATCCCCGAAGGGGGCTCGAAGGACGCCGGCTACGCTTTTATGCCGATTTTTATGTTTTTTTTTTTCGAAGGTACGGCGTCCCCCGCGCCGCCTTCGGGGATGTTAGAACTGCCTTCGCCGGCCATCAATGCGCCGTACTTATGCGAACAGATTGAGCTCACGGCCAACCCGCTGCGATGACGTGGACATGTGCTGGACGTCGATTCGTGTTTCGACTTTGGACGCCATTGGCGGCCGAACGGTACGAGCTACGGGAAAGTGCCATCAAGTAAAGTTGTTGTCCTCGACGAGACTAATGCTCCAGCGCGTGTCTAATTGGCCATCGTTACAAGGACAGTCAAATGCCATGAAGTTGGTGGCAGAAACTTTGAACATGTTCTGTGAAATAAGTTATTTTTTACAAAGCACTGTATCATAATTTTTACTCTAAACATTTCAACTGTTGGCCTACTGATTTTAGTTTTTTCTAAGTAGCTTCAACAGTGTTGCCAAGTTTCAGATTCTTTAATGGCTCTTATGAGGAAACTAAGTGCAATAGAAAGTTCCTGTTTGCAATTTTGAGGTCTATATTGGTTGTAGAAAAAGTTTACCTGAAGCTTTTAAGGCAATTTATGGATAAATTGCCTTAAAAGTTTCAAGTGGGCTATAGGTGGGTCGACATAGGTTTTCGGCCTATTCAGCCCTTCTTGTAGGTCTTCGCGTCTGCTTGTGGTCGTGGAGTTGGGGATTTTGCTTCCTTCAATTGTTGCGAGGTTGTTGGTGGGAGTCCTTGGACGGTCCTTTGGTGGGTGGTTATGGCGTCTTGGGTACCTGGAAATGTAATTAAAAAGTGGTGTAGTATTGCCTACAAATGTTTGGAGTATTAACAACTTTCATCGCATTGTAATGGATGTATCTTCTACGAGGTCGAGGAGGTCGTCGGGGCCGTCTGGGTATAGAGATGATATTGAATTTCGTGCGGGGTTTTCTGGGGATTCGGTTTCTGAGTTTGGGAGAAATTTTGAGAGTCTCTTGGGCTTTGGGATTATTGCCGTTGAGGGTGCGAATGATGTAGAGATTTTGGAGGTGGTGGCAGATGGTCCCTGTATCTTCGTGAACTAAGATTCTGGGGTATCGGAGGAAAAGTCTAATAATTCGTCAGAAAATTTGTTCATTTGGACATTTCCCAAAACGGAACCGTTGATTGTATTTCGAAAACGGTTCTTTTAACATTACCAAATCGAAACTTTTGGAGTTTTGGAAACAAAATAAAATTTAATTTTACAAAAATGAGTAAATCAGCTGAAAAGCATTCAGTAGTTTCTTCATTCATTTTCAGATTTATAAACATAGTAACGTATTTTTTAAATATTTAAAATTTGCGAAAGCACCATTTAACGGTTAGTTTATTGATAGCTTGTTTATGCAGACTATAATTCTAATAGTTTGGTATTAAATAACTTAAACTTTATGTCAATTACGTAAATGATTTTTGAATTAGTTTGCGTTGAAGAAGGAATAAAAAACCGCTTTCGCATTACTTCAGGGGGGTGCGGGCTTGCCTTACACACTAAACATTCATGCAACATACACCCTAAACTTAACTAAGCGAAATACGGTCGCCCAGCTGAGATTCGATCGCCCAGCGGATTGACTGCATTTCACTGTGGCCGCGAGTGGCAATGCGTTCCCGCACTAGAGACCACCAAGGCCCCTTTTGTTAGAATATTACCAAAATTTAAGCTAGAGATGGGGTTGTAAAATTACAATCTGTGATTTTGTCAGTGATTTGTTTGTCACCGGCAGCGTTCCAGTTTCGTACCGTACATGAAGCTCTCTGAGTGTGCCGACGCTGGTTTATACATGCACCTAACACTTCGCGTGATATAATAGCAAATTGAATAAAATTGCGGAAGGGCCATTTTAAACCGGAGCGGGTAAATAGAATACTGTAAGAAAGACCGATCCAAAGCACCGACAAATCCGCCTATACTGGTTTCGTCGGTGCTTTGGATCGGTCTTTCTTACAGTATTTTATTTACCCGCTCCGGTTTGGAATGGCCGTTCGCTATCAAACATCGTGAAGCCGACTACTGTCTGTGGCTGATACGTGATGAAACCTTCAATTAATAGAAAGTCACCTTACAATATATCCTGACAAAATCACAATTTTTTGTCGCAGTGATTTAAGCAGAGCAGTCGCGGTTAAACCTGTGACAGAAACATCACCACTTGACCCATCTCTACATCAAACGATTTTATCAATAGTAGTAGATACATAGATATGTTTTATAAACGATAATTGGCACACTGTGTTCCATTTAAGGAATGTAGCGGAAACAGTGAACTCATATGACGGTCACTTATATAGTAATCAAAGCGTGCGGGTTTGCTCCTTTGGCGACCGTAATGAACTTTTTTATCACTCTGTTTTCTCCAGGCGTACATATTTCTAAGCGCGACAAAATTAGGAACTGTTGAACCGACCTTCATAAAACATTATACAACAATAATTTCATTAAGAACAAACAGGCTTATACGAAAACTTTGTTTCATGATGTCTGTAGACTTTCGCAAATATCATTTCCGCTTTGTGTACGGAGTGTAACGATATGTATTGTAACAAGTTTGATTTAATGCTTAGGGTTTAATGTTATTCACAGATTAACCAAAATTCATGTAGAGTAGGCATTCCGAACATTTACTTCACACTGTTTTTTTATTCAAGTAAAACTAGGTCAGGAGTCTGAAAGGCGCCACCACCCTTCGACATTACTTCGTTGCCAAGTTCATTGTCACGTTTGTGTTTGCTAGTGGTTACAATAACCCTTTATATCCATTTACAAAAATTAGGAATATTAAAACGATTTCATGGAATTTAACGATCGATGAATTCAAATTAAATCTTGTAAGTTTAGCGTTTCCTTCAACGAAAACCCCAAAATTATTTATGGACAGTTTTGGCAATATTGTGTGTATGTAATGGCTCTGAATAGGTTTGCAATCAACATATATAAAACAAAGAAACATTCGCTTTTAGGAGCGGTCTCTTTGTTTTATTGTTATATGCGAGTCCAACACGGACCCGATTTCAATCAAAGAATCGTTTATCCGATTGAAATAGCGGCGTAAAGAAATTTCCGTTTCACATCACACTTATAATCGGATACTTCGATTGGATAAGCTGTCTATCTGATCGACATCCGTACAGTAAACCCAAACCATTCGTCTCCATAAGTAGTTAAACCCTGCAGAATATTTATCGCAGTGGTATATGATTCTTTGCACACAGCCAAGTGGTAAGCAAACTTGCAAAAAGAAAATGAAAATATTCAAAACGCTGTCTTATAATTATTCGATGATATTTTTGAAATTAAGATGCTTAAAACGATTTCTTACGAAAATTCTTCCAGAATTTAACTAATCGAATGCTATCTGGATGCAGGTTTATTTTTAAAAACCGTAACATCACTAAGTACCGATCACCGAATTAAACTAATTGCTAATTAACAATTTAAACTTAATTGTATACTTACTAACTTTTTTGAGCGATTTGAAAAAAACTTAAACGAAATTATATTAACGATTGCAGAGTTACGTATACGAACAAATACAATTGCAACGATTTTCAATAGTTGGAATGTACACTATCCAAACCCGAGGACTACCCTTCACGCTTTATTGATCAATTTTTTCAAAAATAATTGCCGAGCTGTCGGATATTTTATACAAAAGGATATTTTCCGGTCAAAAATTTTTTTTCTAAATAAATATCCTGTATATTGCTATTTTTCTGCGTTCACGTATAAGTGTTAACTTTTTTTAGTGTCACCCTAATTTTAATAGCTCGATAGCGGAAAATGTACTGTAAGGGATGGAATGCGTATGATGGGGGTTTTAACAAAATACTTCTGAATACGGTGAAAATTATCATTTATACAAATTTTCAGTATTTAGATTGTGAAAGGGCATTTTAGTAGATGGAATTCCCGTGCGTGTGGTTTAAGAATGATTGTTCTGAATAGAGAACCCGTACTGACAGTTACGGTTTTTGGTTTTTGGGAGTGGAATATGTATTTTGAGGGGTGAAATTCCCACGAGGGTTGTTTTAGCACAATTTTATAAATAGTGTGCAATGACTTAAATTTATGCAATCCACTTTTTAACAGGTAGAAACACTGTGTAAGCATATTAACATATTTTTCTTGGGCAGACTGTTTTAAAGTTGCCAGTTTAACAGTATTCAAGTGGTGAATTGAATCTCGTAGCGAGTGGATGTGTTCCATCAGCCTAAACGTTTAATAGAGATCTACTTAAATTACCTTTAATAAACATTGTGAATTATTTGCAATATTATACTGTAAAACGATCAGGAAATTATAAAACACCTGCGGGATCGGGCCCCGCAGATAACGTTCCAGCGCGTTAGCGCGTGCTGGTTTTGATAACCGCACAACAGCGATAAATACAAATAAATATAATCACTCAATAGAAAAATGAATGGTGAAGAAAAGAATTTACACATTGAACCTAATATTACTATAGTTCAACACGGCGAACTATCACAAACAACTCAATTAAAACCAATATCAAACCTCAATATTCCAAAACACCCTAACTATGTTAAAATGCCGAAGTTAAATTTCAAAGGAAATAAAGCTAAAACTCCCAGTGAAGTCATTGACCAAATTATGACGGACAGCTCAGAAAAGACAACCCCAATGGACACAAATGGATCAACAAAACGCGATAGTAGCGAACTAACACCACCAGCCGAGGTCAGAAGAAGGTATTTATTAGATAATAATACACTAATCCAAGCGAACAAATTTCACGCGCTAACTTCAGATAACGATAATCCTATTAATAGCAGGAATGAAAACCAATCAACAAGTAATCAAGACATAGAACAGACAACACAGGCAAATAAAATAAAAATCCCTGCAATATATCTGCACGATTGTAAAAACTTTCAAGAAATTGTAAAGGACATTAAATCCATATCCAAACATGATTTCACGACAATGTGCAAAGGACAATTTTTGGCGCATAAATTTAACTACCTCAGAAGACTACAGATCATTAACAGATTATTATAATCTACATGATATTAAATATCACACTTTTCAAATACCAAATAATAACCAGTTATCAGTTATATTAAAAAACATTCCTACGTCCATTTCTGAACAAGAAATAGAATCTGAACTTAAAAACACACACCGATTACCAATTACCAAAGTTACTAGACTATACAATAAAAGTAGAATACCCATCCCAGTTTGTGCAGTTGAGTTAGACAAAAAAGAAAATGCAGAAAATATATTCAACGTAAACAAAATAGGTTACAGTATCATTACAGTTGAACCTAGGAGGAAGACCAATGAAATACCACAATGCCACAGATGCCAAAGATATGGGCATTCTAAAAACTATTGTCACTTAGAGCCCCGATGCATCAAATGTACGGGAAATCATTTGTACTATGGCTGCCCAATAAAACGGACAGATAACCCACAATGCGTTAACTGCCTGGAAAATCATCCAGCCAATTATAAAGGTTGCATAGCATATAAGCAAATACAACAAAATCGCAACAATAATAACCAAATTAAGAGCCCAACACAACCAGCATATAAATACGTACAATCGAATTATCCAACCCTACCTAACCATCGGTCAAACAACAAAACATACACCTCAATAACCGCCAATATAAATAATGAAGACCAAAATAATAACGAATCGCCAAGTCTAATATCTAAAATATTTAACATCATAATTGAATTAATAAAACCTCACTTAACACAAATATGTAGAACGAACTATTATTTTAATAATAATAACTAAATAACATTACGTGTAATTTTTACTAATTCAAAAGCCGTATTTATATTAGAATCATATAAAAGGTGCACAGTTTAAATAAATGTTAATTTAGAAAACACCAACAGGAAGATATTTGTGTTTTAGAAACTACTCTTTGGGCCAGTGTTGAATTATTTATGCTACCCTATCTAAAAAAATCTTTTGTTTGCTACATATTGGGATTGGGATTTTTAATCAGACTTCTAGCATATCTGCTTCAATGTGTTTAATAAATGTTAAGGTCAGTTAACACATTTCTCCAACCACTAAAATTCAATTATTATGAAATCAGTTTTGTTTCTTAACTACGTATTGGTTTGTTAGTAGGGATATTTAAACGGAAATAATTCCAAATTAATTAAATATATCCACGCACAATAATAAAGGCTTTGTTTTTATGTGCTGCTTTCTGTTATTAAATCGATTCAGAACAACGATGCTGCGGGTCAGTTCGAAATTCAATCTTGCCTAAAAATGAATTTGATTGATCGTTTTGTAGTAAAAGTTTTTGGCGGACAAGTTTTTCTTGTACAATAATCGTTGCTAGTCAAAGTAAACTTGGCTTGTAAACTTGTAAAATGGCGCTGTTAGTTAAACACGAACGAAACTTAAAGTTACATAAAGTTTGACAAATTTCTAATTTATACACTTTAAAATTTGATCTTAAGGGTATCCTAAACCGACCTAGCAAATCGAAGTTAAATATAACTTTTTATATTGCCAAACCATTATATTCGTTTCCCTGTCCTTTCTGGCGTTGCGAGCTATGTATATGACCACTGGAAAACGACCTGCTATGTAACTAATGTAAGAGATAATGCGTATACTATACGAGTAAGTAAATTGGTTACAGTGTTGGTATAATTCTGATTGCAATCAAATTAAATTAATCATAATATTGGGGTTGTGTGGATTATGTTCTTAACGAATAGTATTTTGAGTTCTTTAGCTCCATACCATTAAATGTTGAACACAAATATTTTGTTATTCTCTGCATCGTTATCTTGGGAGGAATGCAGTTGATTGTAATATCTTAACTATTTAATTGGTTAGTACTATTAAAACTTTTCAATAAATTTCACATACTGTTACAACAATTCAGAATTTAGTAATAGTTGTTGAGTCTCCTTAAAATAACATTTATTTACAAAAACTAGACAAACACACATTACACTTCCTCCCCCCAGATATGTCAACCAACGAAATACATTATAGATAGACTAGTTATGTTTATAAGACATCTTTTCCATTGTGTATTTAATTGAGGAACAAAAACTACGTAATTTCTTCGCCCAATTATTGTTTTAATTTCTCATCTTACATAAACAGGATGATTGTGATAATAATTTCCCACCAATATCACACAATCGGCTGTTATAATTTTATCTTCTAATATTTTCATAAATTAAGCCATGTGATAATTTTATTTTAATAATTAGCATAATATAGAAGGTTACATTGTTATAACAACATGAAATATGGAATATCAAAAACTAACGAGCAACATATACGTCTATTGTAAAAGTTTTGTAGTTGGCTTGCACTGCTTCCTATGTCGATACATAATAGTATATTAAAGAACTAGTTTCATAACGGACGAGTGCGACAAGTGGTCTTATGAAACGTGTTCTTTATACTATTTTTTCTATTGAGGAAGTTTAAGAGTATTTTAAATAAATTTATGTAGAAAATTTTACGTCAAATCGATTACTAGGGAGTTTTTATAAACACTTATGGCAGCACTGACAGGTGGCTGAAACTGACATTTCAAACTTTCAAATTCAAATCGAACTACCAACATCGTAAAAAAACAAACTAAAAACAGTACGATTATAGGCCTCCTTAACGTACTGTTTTTATGCTAAAACAGTGCGCTTAGAACGGCTTTATAAAACCGAAATAGAAAAAATAATATATTTTGACTGTAATCAGTACTAAACTCAGTACAACAGTACAATAAACTCAAAATAATAAATATTTTGTACTACAAACTTTTATGTTTAGTATCGAGTTAAAATAGTAATGCATTAATGAATTAAAGTATACGATATCTTTCCGTACTTAATCAATTTTAGGTTCCCTAGAACATTTAATATGCAAAAGAGGTTTCAGTCACATAATAAGCAAACTGTGAAAACTCCACTTAATGCTCGTCATCGGGTTGACTTCCCATTAGTTTGACACTCTTCCCGCGTACTCTTACCTTTTAGTACCGTAGTTGTGTACAGCGGACTTACAATATAATAAGAAATTGAAACGATTTAAGTTGCAACAATAAGAACCCAAGACTGCCTATATCAAATTGTGAAATCGGATGTTCTTCTTAAACTGTAGTTTATGAGTGTTCTGTAGCATTTAAAATTCAAAGCGGCAGGATTACTGGCCGTCCGTACCATGTCTTTTCTGTTTCATATCCCTCTTTACCCGTTTTATGTTAAATGTATTAATCTTTCTCTGGTGGGTTGGAAATAGTTTCTACTAGCACTTTCGAGCTTCCTTTGTCTTTTCCTGTGTTCTTCGTTTCTTTCCATAGTTTCTACTAGCACTTTCGATCTTCCTTTGTCTTTTCCTGTGTTCTTCGTTTCTTTCCATATATTACATAAGGTCTTGTATTCTTCAGCAGTACTTCTTTTTTTTCCATGTTTTGTTTGGTCCTTTTTATCTTATCTTCTTCCTAATCGAATACTGCACGGATCGTTTTGCAATGTTCGAGTTTGGTTTCCTTCATGTACCTCACATTTTCCGTTTCCTTCTTATTAATATCTCCTCTGGTGATTTTTCTATTCTTCGCCATAGTGCTTCATTTTATTAGGGCACTATATTCCTAAGACTCTTAAATGTTTGTTTGATTTTGTATTACATGTCTGATATGTTGCCTACGATTCACTTCTATGTAACAGTACACTTTTCACATGTGTTTTAAAAATGCGAATTTTAGTTGGTATGATGGTTCTTTTAACTTCCAAATGTTCTACAGTATGTTAAACGTATTTTATGATTAAATATCTATAGTAGCCACCACTCTCGTGAATGGTACTTTTTTAATATACAAATTGATGACTTTTTCAGTTCTTCTATTTATCTGAATTTCTGGACTCTCATTTAAGCGGTTTTGTGGGTGTTTTCTCTTTTCTATGTTTATCGTTATTCCTACTCATTCTGCGTTTTTTCAATGTGTTTATTTTTTCATTCATATGTTATGCTTTCTCAGTTATTAGGCATATATCACTTGCGAACTCAACGACGTGTAGTATTTAAACATATCTCCAAGTTATTCTCTTTTTATTATTCCTTGTTCTTTATATAATCCATAACTAGTGGAAACAGTGCTGGTGATACTGTACAGCCGTGTCTAGCTCCAGCTTACAAATATTTTCTGTTCTTTCTCCATTATGTACTACCTTCTCCGTGTAGTCTTCATACAGTAACATTATTACACGAAGAATGTTGATGAGTATATCCCAGTCCGTAAGTATTTTCAACGGCATTTCCCTATCTGTGTTATCAAAGGCTTTTTTAAAGTTAATCACACTAAAATCTTCGGTAATTTTTCGCTTGCATATGGTTAGCGCGGGATTTTCTCGACCTGGAGCAAGCCTGATTTGATCTTCAGAGGATTTCCAATTACGATATATTATTTTACTCGATGTGCATAGCAAACACTGCTTGCCTTCCAATTTCCACAATTTGTTTTGTCTCCTTGCTTAGGTATTTTAATGATTTACCGTTCGTACAATTTTTTGGTATAATTTATTCTGTCCAGGTCTAGTATTTCAATGAATATTTCCATTCTGGTTCGAGCAGTTCACTAGGTGTGTTATTGATTCCTACTGCTTTGTCGTTTCTTCTACAGTTATTTCGCTCATAACTCATGGCGTTCTACTGTACAGTTAAGTTCTACATTTTGTTTTTCATGTATACTTGTGTGAAAATTTTTTTCCATCTTTTAGCGGTCGCAGTTTCAGACTAATGTGTTTCGTACAATAATTTTGTAATTACTTTTGCTCGTTGTGTAGTATTACGTTTTCATATCGTTTAGCCTTGCTGTGTTTTCGGCTGTTCCTAATGTACTCTCATATTGTATTCTATCTATGATTGCCGATTTAGTTCGCAATACATTCTTTACAACTCTATTTATATCGTTTTGTCGTGTTTCTGCTAATAGTTAGTGTTTACCGAATCATCCGTGTGAGGATCTAATCCACTATATGTCCCCAATACCATTAAAAACAATCTAAATAAATATATACCATACCACATGCTAAAACATTTTCGTATTTAACCATAATAGCACAGAATCTGTGATAATACCTTCGTTGCACACGTTCTTCAGTCAGGTTACTTTATTGCAGCCAAGTAATTAGGGGATATAATTAATATACTCGATCCATCTTGTTTGTACAATTTATTCACATAATATACATATCTTGTAACTATAATTCAGATGTAGCTTCGTTGATGATCTTAATTCAACTGCCACTACTTTTTACCTTCAGTATAAAAGAAAACTTAGCTTCCTAACAAAATTGGCAGGGTTGACAACAAGCTGCCACCCTATTGGTTAACATAATCGCCTTTTGTTTTACCGCCAGGCCAGGTACATTACATAATTGCCTTTGGTTTTACCGCCAGGCAACATATACGTGCGAAGATGCAAATCTTACAGCTTAACTAATCCGTACATGTGTCATATTGTAATATAATACTTTAATACTAGCAGGTCAATAAATTAAGAGGGTTGGCCCGACGCTTGGGTTAGGGTAATTAAATAAGACAGTCAGCATTTCTAATACCGTGAGAAGTTTCAAGTCTTCATTATTGAATAAAATCATTCTTACTTACCTACTTAAACACCTATGAGGCATATTACCACAATAGCCAAAATTTGCTGTTGTAGCAGTTTATGTACTTAAAGCGAACCTTGGTTAAACATACACATTAAATAAGATAAATTTTAAGTTTATATATAATGAATGTGCATTTTTCAACCTAATTCATATATTTCTTTTTATTACAGCATTATAGAGGAAGTATGAAGTCGTTGAATACGGGCATTGTAACTTTATTGAACTATGGAAAACATGTGCCACCTGCAGTTTCTCACGTTACTTTGGCTCATGAAATAGGACATAATTTTGGTTCTCCGGTAAGCGTCAACGTTATTACATTTTTTAACACATTAAATGTATAAAATTCATGCTGCTACATTCACTATAAATACAAAGGAGAAAAGATATATAAATAATAGCAGTCAAAAAGAAGGAGGAAAGAAGTGAATAAGAGGTTTACAGTAATTTATTTCTGTATGTATTATATATTTTGGAGCATTAATTAATTCCAATTTTTTGCTTACTCTTATTTAAATACGAATTATATATTCAACTTTCATCATTTTATGTTCTAAATTATAATTGAGAAAGGTATATTATATTTTAAATGCGTGCTTATTTTTTCTCAGAATAATATGAAATTGCTTTCAAGAAAATTTAAACTGAAATCGAAAAATGTATGATAACAAATTATAAAAGGCGTTTTCGGTGAAACCGAGTCTTTCTTTATTGAGTAATTATTCTCGTATATCTGTAATTTACTGTTTAAAGCAACAAGAGTTAAAAGAGCAAAAATATGATAATATGAAAACTTAAGAGTTCTATAAAGTAAGACCAAAGTAGAATGTATGATAATGGATTTTACTCATGGAGAGCTTAATTAATGTAAATTTCTTCTGTACACAAAGCATGACCCTGAAATATGCACCCCTGGAGGTGAGGACGGTAACTTCATTATGTTTGCAAGGGCAACATCTGGGGACAAGAAGAACAATAACCAATTCTCTCCTTGCAGTCTTAAGAGCATCAGTCCTGTGCTTAATTTTAAAGCTCGTTCTCCTAAAGGATGTTTCACTGGTAAGTAGCAATGCAATAAAAATAATTTCCTTCACTAATTTTTATATAATTTTATAAAAATTGTTTTAATGTATATTCACTATTTGAAATGTTCTCGGAATTAACTATAAATGGAATTAGGAGTACTGAAATAATTAGTAGGTGCAACTATTTCATCTAACATATAGACAGCTACAAAATATCAGGTCTATTTAAACTTTTAAAACCACGACTTGTTTGATTGGCAAGGAGTCGAGTATTTTTATCTGGCCTGGGCATTTTCTTAAAATCCCTTATACTTCTTAATTACAAATAAACTCCAGTTTTCACCATTTGACCCACGCTTATTATTTTGAAAGTTGGGGTAATTGTTAAAGTTGTAGTGCGGCATTCTAGCAATAATAATTTTTTCATAGAAATGCCTAAAACGTTTGTTTACAAATAATCTGCTACAAGAAGTATCAATATTATCAAAAAACACGAAGTGAAGAAAGTATGCAGCTACATACTATGCTTTACAAATACAGATATAGTAAATACAATTAGAGAAACATTGAAGATTAAATAACGCAAATACAATCAATCGCGAGAAATTTGATGAAGAAAGATTACTAAATAAAACTACAATACTTTGGCTAACATCGGAATACTGAATAATTTGACTAACAGGGTAATCCCAATACCAAATATACCAGATAATCTGGACATCGAATTCTGCGATTGACCAAAGCGTTCGAATTTTCAAATAATGGGCGGTTTGATGGCCAAAAGTAAGTGCTGAGCAAATTTGCTTAAATAATGTGTACCTTGGGGCCGGAAAAGGATTTATTCTTGCAGTATCGTGTTGGCTAGGACAACAAAATTGGTATATGTCTGTCTACGGTTTGTGTTGTGAATCTATACAAACATATGTTTCTCAAATATTGCAGGTTGCAATTGTAGGGTAATCACTGATCAGAATACTGGTGCACTGGCACACAGTGTCAAGATAAAGTATTCAAGATAGATATAGGTACTGAAAGAAAATCGTAGCCCGTTCCAAGCTAAAAAATCTAGGCACACGAGGCCTTAAAAATATTCACGCAAATCATTGTCTAGCAAGTCAAGCGACAGGTCGGTGCTTATCTAATTATGCTAAGTGTAGTCCCAAATGACGACGCGGTCTAACCCGAGAATTAATCTTAGTATTGACAATTGGAAAACCACGTAAAGCTCAAATAATGTAGATAGATACTTCCTACTTACTTGTCTAAGGTATTACAAAACTTAGGAGTACAATAGGAATATTTGGGTGGAATTCAGCTGGAACGTTGTTCTTATACAAGTAGCAGAATAACTAAAATTAATTGATTAACGAATGGTTTAGAATCGTAAACGCTGAACGAACCAAAAATTTTAATTTCTTTTTTGTGTTTACTAAAAATAAGATTTATTAAACACATTTCATGGCACAATTATAATATTATTATTATTGATTCAACTTAATTATAATTATAATTATATTAAAATATTGAACATTATTGTTCAAAAGGTGCAATTTCCTTTTTAGAAATAAAGTTGATTTGAAGAGAGACGTTGGTTAAAGTAAACAAACATTTAAGGAAACCCCTTACCACCACAATATTATAATGTTGTTTGGAAATCTAATCGTCAAACGTACATTTGATGATATCCGCACAGCACTAGAATTAGGGTAGTTAATAAAGTGAACTAGTTGTCCAGTTTAACGTTAAACTTTCTTGTTTGACCCTGACTTGGCGTAAACCAACCAGAACCGCCGTCGTTTTATTGCAGTTTTAGTAGGTACACCTCACAATAAAGACGGCACTTTTGCCTTCCAATGATCTGTTATTAGAATGTGAGTGCAAGAAGGTTGAATAGTGAAACTGTACACTCATTCGAATGTTCAGATAGTTAAAGTAACTACAGTATTCAATATTTAGATAGTCTGGTTGGTGTATCTCTAAAAAACAACGCCCCTAGTTATTTCCAACCGCAAAACGTGTTTTAGTAAACGTAATTAAGTTTAAGACAATGAATATTTTGGACAAACTAAACAAGCTGGCTGACTTTTCAAATGTAAATATCTTGCTTATTATTAAATTTAGGTCAACAGAAAAAATTTATTTAAATAAAAGTGGCATAGTTTCGAGCAGCGTGTAATTTAGGTGTACAAAACGAGGTGACTGATTTTTGGTTTAAATGAAACAGCCTTTGTCTTAATTTTTCTAAGGGACTCTCTGCATCTTTCAATTTAATTCGATGGTAAAATATTTTCTCTTTGATAAATTATAATAGAAATATAACTTTAAACTTACTAATAACGAGGTATTTGCATTTGAAAAAATATTACCCTTGCTTATTAATTACAGTGTTTTACCTACAAATATCTCGCTTATGTTATTTAATTGAATTAGCCCGGAAAAAGAGGGACGTTCAGTTTAAAATAATTCACATTATGTTATTTTGCTTAATGCGAAAGTGAGTCATCTTATTTTAGTTACCCAAAGTGCTTGTTGTCTAAACCCTAATTACTATTTCTATATCTTTTTCCGTAACCAAGCAAACGAATTCGCTCTTTATTTGTAACCTATATAAACCATTTTTCTATATCATTCCAAGAACGTTTCAAACTTTCAAATGAATGTTGAAACAACATATATCCAAAGGGAACCCTGATACATTAAAAATTAATACCTACATAATGCATTTATATTTTTTTTGTTCCTATAGAGCCACAAGCATCACTCTGTGGCAATGGAGTAGTAGAAGAAGGTGAAGAATGTGATTGTGGTTGGGAAGAAGATTGTCGGGATGAATGTTGCTTTCCTCAAAGAAGATATCCTCCTCTTGATGAACCTCCATGTCACCTTACACCACGAAGCATTTGCAGTCCTTCACAGGTACTACAACATTTAGTAATTCTCTTATCTTTTTTTATACGCTTGTAAAATATTCCAGGGTCCATGCTGCACGTCTCAGTGCCAAGTGAAGTTTGGAGATAAGTGCAGAGATGATAATGGATGTAGAGACGCTAGCTTTTGTAATGGCAGAGGACCACAATGTCCACCATCAGTCAATAAGCCTAACAAAACGATATGTAATCAAGAATTTGTATGTTTCATGGGAGTAAGTATATGTAGTTAAAATCTGTGACCTCTACGGGCAGTGTACCATACCATTGTCCAGAAACTGCTACCATTTCGAGAGAATGAATAGTGGGAGAAAAACTGGGAAAGGGATGAAAAAGGGAAAGAAATAAGAAGGGGAGGGGGGAAATAAGGGGAGGAGAAAACGAAAGAAGAAGAAAAGGAAGAAAGGGAGGAAATTAGAATAGAATAGGAAAGTGGTTAAAGGAAGGAAAGAGGAATAAGGGTATGCTTACAAATGGTGAGAGAAAATGAGAGTTGAAGCAAAAACAGAAATGGGAGGAGGAAAGAGGAAAGGGAGGGGATAACAGGATACAGAAATGGGAAAAGAACAAGGAGGTTTCGTAGGAAGGAGAGGGGGCAGGTAGAAAAGGCTGGGGAAGGGAGGACGCTGTTCGCATAGTTATTGTAGGCATGAACTGAACAGAATATGTAGGTAACACGGGGTAGTAGCTTTAAAAAGTTTGAAATTGCATTTTATATTTTTTCCTTGGCATAACCTAAAGAATAAATTACTTTTGAGTAACTAACTTCATACTTCAGCTAGGTGTACAAACAAGCTTGGTATGCTATTAGAACTAGCTTTATTTTCAATTTTAACTTGCCATCTTTTTTCGTTCTGTCTGGTATTCACTGCAAGTACCTACAGTAAATAGTTCAGAGAAAGAAGAGCTCTTGCAGCAAAAAAAAAAGATGCATGATCTTCATTTGGTTTGCAGAATACAAAAGGTTTAAGATTATATTTCCACTGTATTTGTACACTAAAGTGAGGGAAAGTTATGAGATATACAGGCCAAATACTTTTCAGGAATGCACTGGTTCTATTTGCCTTGCCTACGGTTTGGAGTCATGTCAATGTATTCCAACTGCAAGCGATCCCAAGACAAAGGCATGTGAACTTTGCTGCAAGCTTCCAGGTGAAAACCAACCGTGTCTCTCATCTTTTGAGTGGAATGAAATGCCTTACGATGTACCAGATATGTATTCAAAACCAGGTACTCCTTGTAATGATTATAACGGATACTGTGATGTATTTCAAAAATGTCGTGAGGTGGATCCATCAGGACCCTTAGCAACTCTTAGAAAACTTTTGCTTTCTGAAGAAAGCATTGCAAGTTTTAAGAAATGGGTAATGGATTACTGGTATGTGGTTGCTTTAATCATCATCAGCGTGATTTCCCTTTTGGTAAGTTATTTAAAAGCAAATGTTCAACATTATTTATTTCTAACTTATTTCATTCATAGCTAAAAATTCTTTTCATTATATGGTTATTAAAAACACGTAAGTTTAGAAAATTTCGCCATATGCACCCACTATGTCCTTTTGCTAGAGTATATTTTTCAAGTATTAATACTGAAACAAATTTAGTGGGCTAGTAACTGATGAATAAACCGTTGCTTTTATAATTAAACTTACAATAACATTCAGAACAGTAATACAGTAAATGTTTTAGGTTTTCAGCACAAAATTGTTGGGTAAGAAGCCAAACATTAAATTAAAGTCTGTAACTATAATGCACAGTTCGACAACAGAAGCTGTGCGTTTGCCACCTGATGGAGAAGGTGGTGTTACAGTACATCCTGCAGTTCGTTCAAAACTCCCACTGAAGCGCAAAGTACGTGATGGAAAGCTTCGTAAAAAGCATAAAATTAAAGATAACAACAATAGCAAAAGTCCAAGTAAAAGTAAAAAGCCTCTTAAAAAGAAGAAGAGGGTTTCAGCAGCTGTAGGAGCGGAAGAAAGTCGAAAGAAAGACGGAGATGCGGCTGTTATTGAAGTGCCACCTAGTAAAGTTAAGAAGTCTCCACAACATACAGCAGCAGCTAAAAGGAAAAAGAAGAAGAAGGAGGTTATAGACTACAGTTCTGCACAAGGTGATATAGATGGTAAAAAAGGTTTGCTAAATGCAGAGGTCATACAAAATCCATTAACACCAGAAGCCGATTCAGTTGGTAAAGTGCAAAACTGGTTGCTGAAGTCACAGTTGGCTTTGCCAAAATCAAAATCTACTCCGGCTGGCCTTACAGACAAGTCTAATAGAAGTCCTCACAAAAGATTAACAAGTAGACCTAGGCCAGAAAAAAGTAAGGCACGGAGTTTAGGAAACTTGCCTAGTGACAAAGAAAAAGTGCGGTTGCAAGTTGTATATAAACCTCCTTTCAAATTTAGTGTTAAGTTGCGAAAACCTGAGAAGACCAGTGTAGTTATTGAGAGACATGCGGATCGCCCAAGTAAAAAGGTAGATAGTAAGAACAATCCTAGAACAGGTGTGCTTGTTCGGACAGTTAAAGAACATGAACATAAATCGCATAAACAAGCAGTTAAACCCACTGTAGGGCCAAATGTGATTAAGTCTGAGACGCCTGCAGTAATTCCTCCTGCTACTAGTCCATCGCAAGTCAACATTCCTAGTACCAAACTTCCTGATGATATTGATTCTAATGTACATACCGTCCAATCCGATTTAGAAGTCCTTCTTTCTGAAAGTGAATTTCTATTTTCGGATGACTGACACATCCCATTTCCTTTTGTTCCACTAATATCTTTTCTATTTTACAAGGCTGTGGACAAACATTCCGCATACTTATGGATTGCTAAACTAAGCAAGTACTTTAAATTGAATTTTACATTGTATTGACAAATAGATTAACAAATTAATATTGACTTTCAATAAAAATGTTGTACATAATTGCTTCTTGTAATGATATTTTTACAGTGCCATTTTTGTACTGTATAGGTATCTGCATTTAATTAAAAGAAAGTCGACAATTGATGCAATTGCTTAAAAGTGTTCTTGTAAGCATTATCTCTGTAAGATATATCTGTGTCAAATCAACAAGCGAATACTTTAGTGTGCCAAATAATAGTTTGTTATACCAATCACAAAGTGTTAGTTGAATGAATATTCTACACGTTTATACCTCTGTGTTTGATTTTTTTACATATATGTTTTTAAAATTCAGGTTCTTCCAATTTAGTTATTATTTGTAATTTATTATTTGTACTCTGTACTTAAAATTAGATATATTATTAACTCGTGAAATATTAAATTCTTTTGTTATTAATAGTTGTAGATCAGTATTTTTAATTTACTTATGTGAAATGTAACTTAAATGTTTTACAATTAATAAACTAATGTTTTACATAAATAATGTTGAAATGCTTTAAGCCTTTGTGTGATTAAAACAGTCTATAAATAGCTGACAACATTTAATATAATTGAAAGGATAGTTTGATCACTTAATAACCTCCAAAAGATTGCAGAATAATACGGTACTACTACAATTATGATATTGATTGGATTTATATATGGTTGTAATCTATTTTTACTACTGCATGTGACATCAGATCAAGTAAGTAAAACCAAAACAACCATATGGCCAAATGTCTTCTGCAGGGTGGTCATTTATATGTGCATTGGCACCCAATAGTAATTTCCATTAATGAACCACGTCTGTTTTAGAATTTTTGGAACCACCTAGCGTAGGTAAGCATACTTTTATTTTATGCAGTGAGCATTATATGTTCTGTTTTTCATATTAAAATTCATAATGTAACTATGGTTAGGACTTGTCTTTGATAGTTAGCTTGCCTACTCATCAGTTCCAATTTCACACCAATAGATACATGCAGTTAGTCTAGAATTTCACTTTAATATACAGAAAAATATGGGTAATCCGAATTCAAACTACATTTTAGTAACAAGGGTAAGATCATGTATTTATGGTGTCTTTTTTTGAGGTTGTTACAATTATGGAAATGAACACAACAATGTGTCAGGTTACTGGAGATATACTGCACTACTTTTAATTAGGTAGGTATACTGTGTGCTGACTTTGAATATGCTTCATAGGGAAAATACATGTGTTTGTGGAATTCTTCAATTTCCTGCTCCCCAAGTTGAAAAGCGCACTCAAAACAAGGTGTACGCAGAAGGGAGTTTAATTTTCCAGAGATTACTTACATCTATTTTTTTATTTTTATAATGCCAAATTAAGTGATAAATTTGAAAAACTTTAAAAAATATATACATGTACTGTAGTAATATGACCAAATCCGATGTGCGATTGCCGTCAGTGCAGCTTAGTGGTAGAGGATTAGCTTTCTAATGCAATCTTCAGAAGTTCGTATCCTCCCGTCTGCTTTCATATTATTTTTCCTCTTTATGGAAAATGTTTTATTTCTGTAAATTCAACCGTGTTATAGTCTCTAAATACAGATCATACATACATTTTTGGGTTTTATAAGAAATTAAATAAAACAGTTTTATTTAATTTATTGTTAAATTTGCCGTTAGACATTTAATAATATCAATTAAATCGTTTAACAACCCCGAGTAGCCCAGTGGTAAGACGGCCAAGCTCGCTATGCGAAGTCCTTGGTTCAAACCTTGGGATAGGCAGATAAGTTTCTGTAATTCCTAAGGTCGGTATCGAGCTCGGTAACCATTCGCCGTTGAGTTACAATTAATGGCCCTTTTCCTAACCACTGGCTGACTAGGAGAAGTAACAAGGCCATACACAACATCATTCATACTATTAACACAAACGGTGAATATGTAGAGAACAAATGTAGTTGAGGGGAGCGGGAGGAGCATGATGCAAGTCCAAAGGGGACTCATCACCTTCAATTAATCCCGAATATACGAATGGCAGTGTAGTGGAGTGACGAAACCAACACTGAAACAGTCAAAAAGGCCCCTAGGGGCGGCTTCAATTTCTACGGGAATGTATAGCCTTTAATAATAATAATAATAATATGAATGGCAACCTCTACACCGTAAGGTAAAAGAGGAACTGATAAAGAAAGAGAAAGAAACCGTTTAACACTAATTATTAACGCTAGCAAAAATTTAAATTAAATGAGATGTTCGAATGAATTACCATCTGCATTCATACAGTAACCCAAACGACTATAAAATTACCTCCGCACTTGAGCAAGCGTTCTTGGTGTAGTTTATCTACAATATTCAATAATGTTATGTATTTAGAAAATAATAATATAATTTGATTTACAAAAATAAAACAAGAGCGGCGGATCCGAACTCCCAAAGATCGCATTACAAAGCAAATCCTTTAGCAGTACACCACACTGACGGCAATTACATATCGGATTTATGTTTTTCAAATGTATCGCCCAATTTGGTAGTATAAAACTAAAAAATAGGTTAAATCTCTGGAAAATTATTGGCTCTTCCGCGTTCACCTTGTTTAGGGTACATTTTTCAATTTGGGAGAGCAGGAAATTGAAGAATTCCACAAAC
The DNA here is from genome assembly GCA_014611495.1 of Limonius californicus. Classification (NCBI taxonomy): domain Eukaryota; kingdom Metazoa; phylum Arthropoda; class Insecta; order Coleoptera; family Elateridae; genus Limonius; species Limonius californicus. The sequence goes on from JABXWE010015620.1 coordinate 23,337, forward strand.
GCATGTATTGTCCCTATGGAGTGTATTCAAAGTCAGTACACAGTATATTCTATACAACAATTTAACATGGTTAATAAATGCAGGCTTGTTCTGCTACATGAAGAATTTTACTTTCCATTACAATAACTTAATCTCCGTCAATTTATAAAGAAGCTGATGTATAATAGTTTCGAGATCTAGTTACCACACTATATATAAGAATAATTAAACGGAAAACGCACGACTAAACATGTACTCAACATACATCTTTGCTTTGCTGAAAATACTTAACCTCAGCATTAAGCGCCGCGCTTTTTAGTTTAGATCCCTTCATACATATGTTTACGGCTCGTTAGCTAAAATAAATATTATATCACTACTTTTAAAATTCACAGTAAAACGTTTTGCGCAACAGAAACAAACCCCGAAAAAACCTTTACCAACGGAACCCGTTAAGGCCTTAACGAAAAAATATTTTGGTTACCTACCACAGTGGAAACGTTCAGGCAAACAAAGCCAAGGTTACAAAAATAAAGTTCAAATTTTTAAGTAAACGCTGTAATATCCTAAATAACACTAACTGTTTTTGCAATGAATATAAGGGACGGTTTACACGTGCTTATATTCAATGGTGCCCGGTGCCCTGTTTAATGCTAATCCAGTTGCAGGGTCAGTAAAGATTTACACACATTCCTTAAGATATACTGCCAGTTTAATTTCTAAACTACACAACTGTAGGGAAAGGTTCGTATGTCACTAAAAATATACATGCCAAATTAACTTTTACATGTAGCCTGGATGTATAGTTGCAGGATTTTTATTTGAGCATATAATCAGTGATGTAAAACAGTAAAGACATAAACGTAAAGGCAATTTATGATTGAAAAAATTAGGTATATCGGAAAGACTTTCATTAGAAGTTTCGTAAACGCTACAGAAATCATTTGCGCATGACGAACAAAATTTAGCATTCGTTTCAGCTCGTAGCTCTAAAATAAAGTAAGATGTTTACATATGCAAATATAAAGAAATAGATTTGTAATCGCGAGTTAATTTCAGGTTTACGCAGTAGGTATCTATTTTGTGTGTTGGAAGTTAGTAGACGTTTTCGATAAATGCATGCAGCGTCATTGTCATTGGGAGGGTGAGTTACCCCACGTGCACCTAGGCCACCTAGGTGAGCCCATTGTGCTGCCCCGCCAGTAGCTCCCAAATTTGTGTATCACCCAAGCCATCCAATCCTTTGGATGTACTTATGGACATCCACAACTGATGGGTGTTGCTGATTTCGGCCATATTAGGTCAAAAGTCTCCCAACATGGATCATCTGATTGTTGCGAGAGTTTGGCACAGGATGTGTTCTATCTTCTCATTATCTCCGTTGCATCCTCGACAGTTTGGGCTGTCACTCAATCCCATCCTGTGCATGTGTTGATTTAGGGTGCAGTGTGAAGATAAGATACCTACAATTAGTCGCAGGTTCTTTCAGGACAGTTGCACACAAAATTTTGCTGTCTTTGGCGAGGGTGCAGTAATAGCAGCCCTTGCATGACGACAACTTTCAGTGTTTATCCATCTTCGTGTGAAGTTTTATAGGGTTTCTTGACATAGCATAAAGCTTAATGTCCTCAGGGATATAGGAATAACGGGTTCTGGTCCCCAAATAGGTTGTTCGGAGGCCAGTCTCGCAATTTCATCAGCCTCCTCATTACCGTAGTTTCTATCATGTCCTTTCACCCATATACAAGAAATTACATCTTTTGAGATATCGTTGAGAGCTTCAAGGCACTGCAGTATTACTCCTGAGGTAATTTTGCAGCTACCCAGAGCTAGTAAAGCGGTTCTGCTGTCACTACGTTGGTTCTTGATCTGTCGTTCAAGAATTGCATTTTGCACCATGCATTATTCCCATTACCTCCACTTGGAAGACAGTAGCAATTCTTCCTATCATTACGTCTACAAGATGAGTCTTGACGACTGCCTCATCCAGAATACGGGTATGTCTACCTCCACTGCTTGCTGTGTTCCATAGACCCTTATGGCGCAGCTTCAAAGCCGACGTCACAGCTACTTGCACCACAAAAAGGTCGAGTGGTGGAAGGCATAAGATCACCTCTAAGGCGGTCGTAGGGGTTGAATGTACAGCACATGTAGAACTAAGACAGGCAAGACGTTGTACATGTCCTAGTTTGGTTGCTGCCGGAACTTGTCTGACCTTGGGCCACCAAACAAGTGCACCATAACATAACATAGGTCTAATCACGACAGTCACAAGGTAATTCTGGAGAGAATCCCCAGGATTTATCTATAGCGCAGCCACACTGCCAGAAAGCCATGCATGCTTTTTCAGTTTTAGCTTTCAAATGTTTCTCGCAATTCAACTGTTTGTCAAAAATAACTCCCAGGTATTTGACATTATCTGAAAATCTGAGAGAAGTGTCAAATAGTAAAGGTGTACCTAAGGGTCCAACCTTCCTTTTCTTCGTGAAAAATTCAATTTCTGCCTTCAAGGGAATGACAGAGAGAGACTGATAACTACACCATTTTGCCGTTATTTGGAGAGCCGTCTGCATTAAGGTGCAGATCGTGCTCTCAAATTTCCCTGTGCTGAGGATGGCAATATCATTCGCATATCCAATGGTAAGATTAAGTGAGCTTAGAAGGCTGTTCATCACTGTATTCCACAACAGTGGAGCAGAATCCCGCCTTGTGGGCAGCCTTACATCACTACAGCTCTAATAGAGCTGTCTCCTATATGAAATTGCACTGCTCATCGTACGCATGTGCTTCATCCACTCACAGAGAGTAGGTGCAATTCCATGTCTACGTAAGGCAGAGTTAATACTTTCAAAGGAAGCCTTGTCAAAGGAAAACTCCCGGAGTACACATTTTATTATCTAGCGATCTCTCAATTCGATGCACTACAGCATGTAGTGGCGATTCAGTAGATCTCCCTGGGATACAAGCATGTTAGTTCAGGTGCAGTCGGTGTGAAACAAGCGCCTTCTTCCTGATTTCTCTGTCAAAATGTCTCTCAAGCGTCGTTATGAAAACTACCTTCACTTCTCGCCTTCTCTCCGGTATATATCTAAAGACGATACATGCCCGGTAGATGCGCACCAGGTGGGCATGTATCAAGTCCAGTCCCCATTGGAGTAGGGCTGGAAAGACACCGTCCACTTCTGGCTACTTGTAGGGAAGAAAGGAATGTATAGCCCAGGTTATTTTGTCACTCCGTACGACCTGGTATTATATTGCATTTGTATTTGAAATAGCAAGATCTAGGACGCGGTTTTCCAAGCATCTCTATGCACTTAGGTCACATTTGGCCCATTGTACACCCTAACTGAGAATTTTGCCTATCTGGGGTAATTCCAACTCCAGTAGTGATTTTTAACGTGTCACACATCGCAATGGCCCGGGACCTACAGCTTTACTTCTTATCCGACAGAAGGCGCATTTTCAGATTTGTTCCCGCTTGAAAAATCTCACCGACCTCGGCCAGGTTCGACCCCGCGTCGCTTGGATCTAAAGGCAAATGCGCTAGCTACTAGACCACCGAGGCCGGCTTGTACGACCTGGTCTTGCTTGAGACAGCCTGGTTGATTGGGGTCCTTAGAAAGAATCCTTTGCAGTTTAGCCGCTGCGGTAGTGGTTTCTATGGAAGTGCAAAGAGTTTTCCAAGAGTCCCTCTGTCTCGAGCGAATTTTTTTTGTATATTCGTTTTTAATCTTTGTATACCTCCCAGTCACTAGTAATTCTAGTTATGCAGTGTCTAATTTGGCAATCAAGTAAAAGTTTACACGTGATAATTTTCTTTATTAACACGTGTAAACCCTCTCTAAGTATCATCGTTGTGTGACGTAGATTAGGAATGGTACCATCCTTGTTAGATTTATATTCTTCATTGTCAGCAGTTGTTAGTACTTACAACATTGGGTTGATTAGTACAACATGCATAGGGTTTTCGTAATAAGTGTTCATCCTAAGTTTGTCGAAAACCTTTTACCGGTAATTTTTAATTGAAATACTAGTAAATCCCCTAAATTTAGTAAAGTGGAATTGTTGCTGGCAAATACATAATAGATACCTACCTAGATGCATATAGCGAAAAAATACTAGTAAATAATTACTGAAAAGTTTATACCTAACCGGAAATTTACAAATGCAAACAAACTTGTAAAAGAAGGCCGAGTATCTAAGGTCTTATCAATTGTTTGTTGAAAAGTATTTCATATGTTTTCATTTGATTGCTATTTGAGTCAAATTTAGAATAGTTGTGGATCAGAATGGTATGTCTGTTTAATCTATTACTGGTATAAAGTAAAAATTTATTGGCAAACGATATTTTTTAATATAATATCTATCATTAAACAGTGTAAAAATAGCAGAATTCTTATTCTCGAACTATTGCGATGATAATACGTAAGTCTTATTTTAGGTTATGTGGAAACTGAGTATCCTACAGCAGCATAAATGAATAAATTAGAAGGCTCAAGAACTAGGTACTACGTCCAATGGGACACTCATGCAAGGCACATGTGTACGGTACTTTGTTCTCTAATGGAACATCAGAGTTTAGTCGATCTGGCAATTTGTTGTGGAACAAACACTATTCACGCTCACAAGTGTGTTTTAGCTGCAAATAGTCCATATTTTCGGGTAAATTGTTTTTATTTAGAAAGTTACAGTATATATGTATATATAAAAACTGATTTGTTATTTTCTTGTAGGAGCATTTGGAAAAAAATGCAGGAACTGAACAAATTGTTATAACGGGATTAGATTTTGCTATTGTAAAGTCCATTATTGAATTCATGTACTGTGGTGAAACCAACATATTAGATGAAAATTTGAAATACGTAATAGCTGCTGCCACATTTTTTCAAATGCGTGGCTTACAATCGCTTATTTCGGACAACCAAGATCTCCGATATGAAGCAGGTAAAAAAATTAAAGCTAGGTTTTTCAGTACCTATATCATCGAGCACTGTTTTTCATTAGAGATGTCTTCTTTCCTATACCTTTGTTGCATATTTAAAGTGATCCTAACATAGAGGACATGCAGCTTAAAGGAGGCACTGAACCATTATTAAATTAAGTAGTGGATGTTTACCAAACTGTAATAGAAAGAGCTGTCAAATTATTCTACTTTTAAATCTGAAGCAGCAGAAAGCTTGTATGTTTGATATTTTACTAAAATTGCTTTATTGAAATAAATTCTAAAACATGTAATTCACTACAGGTACTTGTGCTTTTATATAAAAATAAAAGAAAATACTTTTTCTTTGAAGCTTTTCTGTATTACAAGCTTTACAGAATTTCACCTACATTCATTACCTAGTTTAAAGTTAGCAGTTTTATAGAAACAGTTGTGTATAGAAGCTGCTGGAGATTATGTCGGGTAAATTTTTTGCTAATTTGCAGATTCGATACACATTCCTCCACCCACATTTCTTCCAAAGAAGCCTAAATATCCAAATGCATATCGTCCATTAAGTAGTGCCTCTGCACCACCAAAATTTGATTCCTATAAGACATCTGTACAACCTGATCCTTATGTACACAGAAAAATTAAACGTAAGTTTGTCAGATCAGAAGCTGAGAAAGCTTGTGCTAAGGAAGCTGCTGCAAGCCGATTAGCTTTAGAAGCGTTACAAAAAGAGTTAGCAAACACAGCCCAATTGAATTCCTTTGTAATTGAAGAGTCTTGTACTGAAACAACAGTTGAGAATTTTATACCTCATACTGATGAAACGTTCATTGACAATTTAAATCACATAGAAGGTGTACCCCTACAAGTTGTGAATTATGAAGATTTGAATAGTTCAATTCTAGCAGCAAATCAAGTGATAAGTATTGATAAATCTGACTGTGCCAGTAGTACTATACCATTTGGGGTTCGTACTAGTACTAACAAAGATAAACTAAAGCGTATTCTTGGAAATAATTTATCAAACAACATTGAAATCATGTATAGGACCACTGAAGGAGACATTGTAAATGTGACTGCTGATGTATTGCAAAATTTGTCAGGTGATGCTTTACAGTACCAAATAGTTGACGAGCATGGACAAATAAGGGAACTTAGGGAATTCCAAAATAATGATCAAAATTGTTGTTCATCCAATTATGAATCAAATCAATGTCCTGCACCTTTGGAAGACAATTTAACGCAACAAAATATTTCTGATACTAAACCTTTCTCAAGCATGGAAAATGAAAATTATGAGCCCTGCTCAAATTTGGAAGTTCTAAATTCTAATGAAAGTAGCCAACATTTTGACATATTGAATGATAAAGTTGAAAGCACTAATGATGTATATCCAGATATTATGAATTCATATAATCAGAGTAGTAATGAAAACAACATTGCTGCTGCAGCGAATACATCAGAACCAGAAAATGAAGGTAGTATCGATCAACCGATTCTCCAAGAAAACGAAAGTCATCATCCCATTTTGTCAAATGATAAAATATATGAATCAGATCTTTTTGCTGATATTCTAAATAAACCTAAAGAGTCTTTGGTCCTAACAGAAGAAAATAGTGGATTTAGTGGAAGTGATGTTAATCGTTTTTTGAATTTAGGTGAGATAATACTTGAAGATGATAAATGCTTGAAAGATGAAATAGAGTGTGGAACCCCTCTTAAAGAAAATACAAAGAGAATAGCTTTGAAGAAACCTAATATTCTAGGTACCCGAAAGCTTAGAACAATGACTGCAGATTACAATATAAACAGTAATTCGGATTTATCAGATCAAGACAGTCAAGTATATACAGAATATGAAATGAAAGAGGATAACAATGATCAAATGAGTATTGAAGTCGTACCAAGTACCATTAATTCAAATAATGATAGTGTCGTAGATATGCCTATGGAAAATTTAGAACAAGAGGAAGAAGAAAATATAAGCAGTGATTCAATAGCTACATGTAAAAAAATAAAATTTTCTGAAAACAGTAAGGTCTTACTGTCCCCCTTAGTTGTGAAGTCTACAAATGATGAAGGACAAATTTTAGATAGTGAAAGTCCTTCTTTGAGGAAAACAAGATCTAGTTTAAAGGCTCTTGAAGATAATATTTTTCAAAATAGCTTAAATGATTGTAAGAAGACTGTAGAAGATTGCATTTCCCATATGAAATATGAAAAGCCACGAAGGATTATGCCTCATCGTAAAAAGAAATCATAGTAATAAAAATTTACTTATGTTTGCAATGTTTACTGTATGAATTATTTAAGTGTTTTGTTCTGTTTATGTGTTTACTTCTAAACTAATTAATTTAATTCAAGGAAATAGAATTAACTTTGTTTTCTTATTATTAAAATGAAATTGTGCAGCAAATTACTATAAGTATTTCCTGTACTACTGTCCATTATCTAATCATGTAATAACTACAATCCATGAAACTGTAATTTATTAAGATTCCCATAATTAATATTCCTGTATGATTTATTCATAATTTCATCTTGAATAGAAAAAAATGATTTACTACTGCAGATTTTCTTTTTCTTATTTTATTATAGTCTACAAGGAGAGCCTCATAAAACTAAACATTTTTGATTATTGTCAGCAGCATAGGCAAATAAACGGAGGGTTTATTTGCCTATGTCAGTGTAAGAATTGTCTAACAACCAATTTAATCATCAAGGGTGTCCTGTATTGTAAATATGTGTCTTTAAAAGATATTCAGCTAGTAATGGTGGATAAAAATATACATTTCAGTGTATCACAAAAATAAAATACATATATGAATAACAAATTAGGTTGGAAACTATCTCAAAATATTATTGCTGAATACTGATTCATTACAAAAGTATAGTTTTTAATTGCTGATTTAAATATAGATATAGGTAATCAAATTGCTCATAATTTGTACAAAATTGGTTTTTTGGCATTTATGTACTATGTCAATATCACAAACTAGCTTAGCTTTGCCTCGCACCGCCTCGACACTGCGCAAGCGGTACAAATGAGAATCACGATAATAATAACGTACTATGTCAACATTGCTGATGACTGCTAATGATTACTAAAAAATGCTATTTATTACAGAAGAAAAATTAGCATTGTCGTGCCTTTGGTAAATGTAATTACAACTTTTAAAAGCAACTGCAGGAAAATTTGTTTAATAGCTAAAAAGCGTTTCTAGCTTTCAAATTAAAAAAAATTAGGAATCGGTTTGTAGAATTAATTAGTCATAATCACCATGTTAATACTAAAGCTTCTAGCAAAGAGCAAATCTAAGCCAAAGCACAGTTGTAAGTAGAGCTGGGCATATTTATCGATTAATGGGACTTTGTTTTATCTTTTTAGAGTAGACGATCTATTATTTGATGAATGATTTTATGACTCGATTATTCGTTAATTGATAAACAATAATAGGATTACCCAATGAATTAAATTTTTAAAGTACTGGAAGATCTTTTCAAATCTTTTTGCTGTACAATTTGACTGTATTAGCTTGCATTAAAACCAAGGTGCACGGGGGATTTTTTTCCCGATTATATTTTTACTAGGAATTGAGAAACTGGCAATTAAGCAAAATTACAGACTGTTCAAGAAAAACAAACAACAGTATTCTGCTATTGATTCACCACGATTTTTCATTAAAGAAACTAAATAAGGATCAGGAAAGAACTTGCATAGAATGATTGTCTGTTAAGACCTTTCAAATAACATCAAATGAAGAGTATCAAATGCAGGATTTGTAAGATGCGCCCTTTCAAAAGAACTTGCCCATTAAAAATTTCAAAATCAATGAAGTAAAGAAAATTATCTCGGAAAGTAAATAGGTACATGTAAAAGGGCTCCAAATTTGGACCTTATTACCCTTAGAAAAGGGCGGCATTTTCGGATCACGTATTGAAAGACAATTTTTATTTATTACGCTGTAGAACAACTAAGTAAATTTTAGGAATGAAACTGTTTAAAGTACTTATATTTCTTTGGCCCAGCCAAACGTTTTCATATCATTGCGAATTCATTTAACCTTTTCTGTGTTCGTTGCTAGTGGAGAACGATCTTTCTCACAATTTAAATTGATTAAAACTTACTTACGTTCAGTAATGGCGTAGGAAAGTCTGACAAAATATTATCGATTGAACAGAAAATTTCAACAAACAAATTTCGACGAAATTATAGATGAATTTGCCAAAGGCAAGGTGCGCAGCAGTTTATTGACATAATGTTTTGTTTTTTAATGTATTCTGTTAAACTTTATTTATTCTATTTATGTGAAAATAGTTATCGTGTCGTGTTTTGTATGTAATAAATAATCGCACATGCTAAATTTTTCGAAATATTTGATTTCAATTCTATTTTCACTATCTACAAAAAGGTGTTATTTCCTTTCCTTTGCCCTTACGCTCCCAGCAACTGCCAAACAGGGCGGAATTAACCTGCCTTTCCTCAGGCGGCAATTTTTGACGCGCTGGCCCTGTTAACCATGTTGGAGAGGCCCCAAATAGGAAAAGGTCTACAGAAAAATGCGACTGGCGTTGGTGGACGGCTTACGGGAAATTAAAAGAAGTAATCAAATCGTCATACCCACAACATCTGAAAACAAGAGTATTTAATCAGTGTATTTTCAAGATAGTCACTTAGGCTTCTGAAACCTAGTCTTTCACAGAAACGAATATAGAGAAACTCAGAATAACACACAGGCGCCTGCAAATATCTATGGTTGGTGGCATTATGAGACAGAAAAGCAATTGACTGGATAAGGAATAGAATTAATGTGGAAGATGCGGTAGAACGTGCAGCAAAGTTGAAATAGCAGTGGGTTGGACACTTTATGAGAAGACGAATTAACAGTCCGAGTTGAAAATATTTCGAAGTCGACCTGGTGTAAGACGGAGGGATGACATCGACCACATAGCAGGCAATCACTGGATAGGAAATGCAGAGTGTTGTATACTTAAAAAAATATATAATTTTTAATCTATTTAAAAACGAGATCGTGTACAAATTTGAAAATCGGAATCATAATGTCACTGGTGCCAACGTCAAATTTATAAATTTCAAAATGTTTAAACCGTCAAAAAATCGAAGTTATACTTGAAATAGTAATCATTTGTGTTGCATTGTAGCTTATGAATATTATTTTGTTTTTAAATATGCCCGAGTTTACAAACGCCGAAAAACTTTATTTGTATTACTGTTATGGAATTGCGCATATTTCGTACCTGAACACGCCTAACCGGTGATTCTTATCGGCATTTTCTTAACAAAGAGTTACATACCTTTTTTTTCACATTCATTCATACTACCCCCCCCCCCGGAACAGCTTTCGCGTTACTTCAGGGGGGCGGGAGCGTCCCTAACACACTAACCATTCATGCAACACGCACCCTAAACTTAACTAAGCGAAATGCGGCCGCCCCAGTCTGGATTCGAAACCTACACCGATCGGACCGAATTTCGCTGTGACCTCGAGTGGCAGCGCGTCCGCACTGCTCCACCGAGGTCCCTAACAAAACGCTACCTGTATTATTGGAAGATATTCGATTACAGCTAAGGAATACTATGTGGTTTATGCACGATGGTGCTCCAGCACTTTTCAGTATTACCGCAAAGGAGTATTTGAATACAAATTATCCTCATCGTTGGAGAGGTCGCGGTGGACAAGCCATGGTAGCACATCGAAAGCACAGTGGAGAACGTATGGCCACCCCCTAGACTTTTTTATTTGGGAGCATGTCAAATCACTAATGTATACAACTGCAAGTGTGGACGTAAATTTCATTTGCGTAACAGATTGTCGACTGTTTTAATTATATCGGAAATACACCCGGAATGGTCGAACGTGTGCGGTAACCAATGGCGAGTAGAACGCTATCGTAATAGACATCATCCAGATGTAAATCGTACTCGACGCTTAGATCAAAGAATAAGAGAAACTGCGAACGTTGCTTCTACCACAACAGTAGATTGTGGTCGCTTACGAAGTGTAATAACACCGCAGTTGGAGGAAGAAGTATTCGAAGCTTCTGAAAACTAACGGGCTGAACGTTGTATTCGGGGTATTGCACGTCAATTTAATTTAAACCATAGTACTATAAATGGGATAGCTAATGAAGATGGTTTATATCCTTATCATATTCAAAAGGTGGAAGGATTATTAGCGGAAGATTTTCTAATGCGTGTAAAATATTACCAATACTTGCTTAATCACCAGGAAGCTAATCCTAATAATAGGCGCAACAGAATCCTTATTCAACACAAGTGCGTTTCAGCTTTAATGTTTGTGCCGGAATAATTTGAAATTAATTAATCGATCCATTTATTTTTCCACGTTGTTTTAATGCAGGAAAGTATGTCGATTCTTTAATTAACAATTTATCTGTTTGTTAAATGATCTCTGCCTTTAGCGATTAAAACGGTATGTGGTACCAAATAGCTCCGGCACATTGGGAAGTCAGGACAAAAGAAAGGCTTAATGACAAGTATCCAAGGAGATGGAGTGGTGGTGCAAGTCACACCGCATGGCCTGCCAGATCGCGCAACTTAGATCCTCTAGATCTAGACTCCTTGCCACAATTGTAGACAGCAATAATATGATTCAAAACTTGGTAGCAAGTCTTATTAGATGCGCTACAAAATGTTCTGAGAATGATGGTGCTTATTTTGACCATTTATTATAAAAATAATAAAAATTAGTAGTGTAATATTTGTAAATTATTATCGAATAATTTATATCACGGCATTTGTGATTCATGTTGAAATTTACTTAGCTTGTTACCAAAGAAATATGTTCATAACTTTTAAATCCCAATATCAGGTACGCTTTGTATTTAGTTGTTTATCGTTTACACTAACGAGAGTAATAAAAATAAATGAATTTTCATATCACCATGAATGTACTTTTACAAATAGTTATCAGTATTATTAATTTAAATCTGGTTTTTTACAATTGTGCGGATCGTTTAGTGTTGAATAGTAAACCATAGATTTCATTTACGATGAAAGAATGCACCTACCTAATTCTCGTGAAAAAGACAGTTCCTGATTTTCTGAAATCCACAAAACGCAACTTAACTTCACCGAACAATCAGCAATTCACTTAACAGTATCAGCATAAACATTAGTAGACTTAATTGCCTTAGATGTAATAAAATCCGGCGCATCGGTTACTGTTTGTAAATGTTATTTGTTTACATGTAGAATAACGCTAAAATTAGAGAAAAACGTATGTAGGTACTGCCAGATGACATGAGTAATTGAACCTTGTAAACCCCTCTGTCACAGGTTGATCTTTGTTATTGGTAAACAATATTGGGTTCTAGGTCATGTGCTCGACGCTGTTTGCTCGCCACCAATTGCTCGATTGCCCGCTGGGAAAGATGCTCGTCAATACAGTTGCTCGTCATCCGTTTGTTCGACAAACAACTTGCTCGCCGCAACTGCACCAATGCAGAAAAACTAATTTATATTTTGTTAGGCACCTTCCAGTATGAAATAATTTGACACATGTTTTGCTTCATAATTAAAGTCTTTACTTTTATTATCAGACCCCACAAGTATAGGGAGAGTGTTATATATTTTTTTTTAGTAAATTTTTGTATTTTACGAATTTTCCCTATATTCGTTTATGACGTAGTCTGAGAGGATAACCTTATAAAAATTATTGGAAACTTAAAATGTTGTTTCTATATCAATAAAGCAATTTTAACGATGTTTTGAGAAGTTATTAATTAAAAATAATTTAAAAATATAAGCAACATAAAAATCAGATACACTTCTAGTTATTAAAAACAAAAATAAAAACGACGAATTCAAACAAAAGAATAGACAACCCGGGTTTCTTAGAAGCATCCCAGAGTTTGAGAATTACCAGATAAACTTTTATTTAAAAAATAAATTGTTTGTCGAGCTTCTGTACGACGAGCAGTGGGAGTGGTGTACAAATAATTGTCGAGCATAGATATCCGCGAGCATACCGCAAGCGCACGAGTATGCGGACACCACAATATTGACCATCTTTTTTTTTATTAAGCTTCCAATTTCAATTCAATAGGTACTCAGTATTTAAACAATAAATAAGATAGGTATAAATTACAACCTGCGCTAACACAACAGTAAGTTAAAAATATTTCCCACTAAGTTAAATTTATAAAAAAAATCACTTTTGGAATTGTGTGAACATTTTTTAAGTATAAAGTTGCTTCTATAATGAATGTTGCAAATTCATGTCAGAAAATTTCATAATAAATCAAATGTACATTTTTAACTACGAACTAGCAACGGCGGTTTCTTTTTTGAGTATTTATAAAAATTGAATGTGAATAAACAGCATGAAAAAGTATACTTTCGTAGAATATTGACGTTTTGCCCTTGCAAAACCTGAATTTATTGTTTATTAGTATCACTTGTTAATAAACTTCGGATTTACACCTACGCTTTTGAACATTTTACTGCTAATTGACTTTGCGTTCTTTTTGAAATTAAGTACTTGCCGTTTCACAATAGTTTACATAAAATGACACTACTTACTGTGAAAATATCTAATTTATAATTTTGATAATATGGGTGTCTCAGAAAGAATGGGCCAGCGTTTAATCATAGATTCTTTAGGTAAAAATATACCGATTAAACCTAATATACCTTAAGCAGAAAGTCCTTCCTTAAGAAGTTATAGGGCCTTAAAGTTCAATTTTTTATTTTTTCTTTTTACTGTAATTTCCACAAATCTCAAGATATTTCTTTCAAATTTGGTACACTTACTTACTATTATGCAATACAGTGACAGAATTATTTTCATTGACCAGACTTGACCGGAAGAGGTACTTAACCTACTACGGAAATCTTATATTAGCTCTAACTTTGTTATTAGTAGAAAATTTTAAAATTTTAGGTTATTTTCTGAAAGAGGATTAAAAATTACAAAAATAAGGTACTCTTAGTTCATACGCGTAAAGGCAACCGTTTGACTTAAAATGCTTGTCCCAAGTTTTGGGTTGTCGTAACGACGTGCAATTATTAGGTGGCCATGATCACAAAAACAATGGGTAGTGCTTGTAACCCACAGTAAAGAACAATGCTAAGTCAATTAAATACTTTAGTGTTATAGAAATTGTATTTTTAAGTTCTGTTTTGTGTTTACGAAAATGTCTCGACATTCGTTATGGCGACGCATTTTCGTAAACAAAACATAAATTAAAAATACAATTTCTATGACACCAAAGTATTTAGTTGACTTAGCATTGTTCTTTACTGTAGGTTACAAGCACTACCCATTGTTTTTGT
>JABXWE010015624.1:0-42900 GCA_014611495.1 Limonius californicus
TTAAACTAAATACTAGCAGTTGAAATATTACCTGCCAGTATAAAACCAATATTTCACCAAAAACAATTTTTTTAGAATTATATCATCAAGGCAATAATATAAAGGCAGTAGGACACCAAGAAATTTAATTAATATCGTACCAACATTTGAATTTAACATTAAACCAATATTTCTGTGATATTTAAAAATGAGATATGAGCAATATTACAAAATAATATAAGGATAATATGTCTAGAATTAAACTTAAAAACGTTTATATTTTCTGAGATTTTCGGAACATCATGGGAATATTAGAAAAATAGATATAACTAATATTTGTTTCCAAGTTACATAAGTAAAAACTGTTAAATATTATTGTAATAATGGACCTAAAACTTCATCCCTATCTCGCCAAGTAAAGAAAAGTTAATTGCACTACAGAAGAAGTCATTATCGAAGTTATTTCGTATTTGTCATTTGATTTCAAATGCGGTCATGTGCTTGTAGAAACGGGCAAAGTGCAATCGCAATCACCTGTTTACCTAGAGTTGTACCTACAGGTAGCCAATTCTTAGAATTTTCGTCATCCAAATAACCCTCGTAACGAGCTTTCAATACCTTCTTTGCTATTCTGTATTTTCTCGGCTTCATTTCACTTGCAGGGTTTGCCGTTGAAACAACATATCGTAAAGTTTGGAGTTTTGTTAAGTGTAGTAGTGGTTATATTAAATTGTTTTTGTAATAGTTGTAGTGTTTTCTCATATTTTAAGATTACTTCTAGATAGTTCTAGTTTTTGTTTATATAGCGACGAGAATATTTTGTATGTTTACATAGGAGTATACAAAACATTGCCGTTGTCTAATTGATGTTTTATTCAAAATTAATTATATTCAGGGCCTAGATCTTAGACGGCTAAACAATATAGGCTCCTTAAATAGTGAATTTGGGCGTGATTTAGATAGTATGTGGCCTCAAACAAACATTTTGCATAGTATTGTATATTTTACAATATGCAAGTAATGCAGCTTCGAAAAAGTTAAATTATTTTCAAGAATTTTAAATTTAATGTCGTTTTCGTAACATTTCTTCTTCTGGAGACTAAGGTTATTTCAGTTGTTTTATTGACTATATTCGTTGTACTTTCGTTGCTTCATTTATGTATAATAATAATAAATGTTAAAATGTAAAATAAAATAAATAAATATTAAGATGTTGACGAGATAATTATTTGTTAATATTGTGGGTATATTTTCTACAAATATCTAAAGAATATTTGTATGGTGTATATAGGAGACATATGGGCCTAACATTTAAAGAAGATTGTTTGCTAATATCCTGGGAATATTTGAAATAAATATTAGACGAATATTTCTAAAAAATATATATAGGAGATATGCGACTGGCATTTAGAGATGATTATTTGCTAATATTGTGGGCATATTTTCTACAAATATCTAACAAATATGTCTACTATATTGTAACGTGCGATTTCGACGCACAGTGTATGTTGTTGGTTTATTTCAATTAAGTGGGTGTTTACGCGCTTTGTTATTTCAGGTTCAAAATTTTGGTTTCGCGCATGTTGAGTTTCAATGTCAACTGGAATTCGAATCCTCGAGCCGGCAGAACGATTCTGATACTTCACAAGTGTGTGTAGATTGATAATTTCATCGCGGTCTATTTCGACCAAGGATTTATTCCTAATTTTGTTGAAAGTTCAAGTTGTAGGGAATTCTTAATCTTGTAGTGTTAGTGAGATTTTCCCTAGGTTTTTAACCGAGTTATTACACCCTTGAAGAGGTTTTTCTAATTGCCGATTTACACCCTTGGTAAGCTAAGAAGTTGATTCTTTTTCCTTTACTTTATTTAGTTCTTGTATTATTTAGGCAAGCTTAGAGCGGCTGAGAAACTTAGAGTTGCGGAAAAAGTTCGTAGTTGTTGAACAATTTAGAGCTGTGGAAAAGTAGTACATATTGCTGGAAGTTTTATAACTACATCGAAGAATGTCCAGAAGAATTCGGATCGATCGTACGCCACAGAAAATATTTGCAAGGCCAACATCTAGACGCACACCTGTGACCGCCAAGTGTTAAGTCAGATGGTGCATGCTGTACCGGAGATATCAACCAAAAGGTCGGTCTAGAATATTCTTGTAAATTCTAAACATTGAGGCGATAAATACATACTCAAGGACTTCGAAGATCATCCGGTGGAATTCCATTGATAACTATTTAAATGTACAGACTTTAATTGTTCACCGTATATATATATATATTAGTATAAATAATTAGTTTGAGCTGAAAAAATGATCATGACTAGTTATTGATTTAATAAATAAAATGAAATTATAAATTATGTTGGTTTTAACAATTTTCTTATAATGACATAAATTTAATAAGTGTTTTCAGAAGTTATGAAATACAATTTAACTTTGAGCGCCAGGCTAAATATGAGATAGCCGATTTAAGTTTATACAATATCTATACCAATACAAATACCACGGTTGTTAGCTCGGTAGAACACAAAAATCACCTCAGATAGTCGGTTCAGAATGTGTCAAAATTGCTTACTTCGCATGACATACATTGGTAAGAATAAATTATTTAATTTCTCTTGCTACCATACAATTACAATCGGCTGGTGCTATATGAATTATTTTTCTAAGTAAACCCAAACACTTTAATATCATCCACAAAAGGTAAAACTGACGTTCACAGGTACGATGTTATACGTTTTTCTTACCGAAGTTATCGTTAATCATTCCTTATTGGTAATTGCTAGACTTACTTTGGTAATGCCAGCCTCAACAGGATTCTGGGCTCTCCAAGCTGCACCCAGGAAAATTTCCCCGACGTCTCGTAGATGTCCTTCTATTCGATGCTTATTTTTAAAACAGCTAGGAGTTCTCAGGTTTGCAGTTCTTATAAATAGATTTTCAAAACTTTGTAGTATCACATTTTAAACCTTTTTAATATAAATGGAAAAGCTTTTTATACGGGTTTACAATTTATTTTTATAAAGACCAAAAAAAAATATTGATTCTCTTTTGTAAAAACATTAATAATAATAATATCTCTATAGATACATACATATACACCAGAATTTTGCAATAGAGTAACTTTGATATTAAAATTAATTTTAAAATAAATCTAAACATATAAATTAATCATAAAGTTGTTGGTATATTTTGACGCCACTTATAACACACAATTTGATTTCAGTAACACAAACTGCATTTCTCAAGAATCTAATTTTCATCCATATCTGATCTCCAATCTGCTACAAATAAATTCCTTCCGGACAGCTTCAAATAATCTCATATAAGGTGATTATGAATTAAAATCCTAGAGTTGGACCTGAAGTCACCTTTATAATATTTTGTTGTGTTGGTTACTTTTTTGTAAATTCATTCTTTGTGCTGAACACCATAGCATATGCCTCAACTGTAATTTCAATCGAACAAGAAACAAGTCTGTATCAAAGTGAATCGAAAGAAACCTTCCACATAAGAAACAACCCTTAAGATGTGATTTATTATGCATGTATCCTTTATTTATATAAATAATTAATTAATTAAGCTACGCAATACCATCTCATATTGCCCCCTTTGAAATGAAATTAGAACAATGTTCCAAAATAGTATCTCGTATATTATTTTAAATTGAATCGAAAACAAAAATAACATTGTTTTAATTGAATTTCAAAAAAAAAATACATGTCAAATTTGACATATGACATATAACTTCAAAAGAAAAGTCAGTTGCAAACTGTCTAAACCATCATAACCTCAAAAATATTATGCTTGACAACAAACTTCAAAAATTAAATCGAAGAACTTTGCTAACCTCAAAATAATGAATTATTTTTTTTTAAATTAATAAAATAGAAATTACCATCAATATTTTTAAAACAAATAACTTACTTATGTACAAACAACATTTATTTTCCAATCATGTTTCTTTACCGTTTTTCAAAGATTCACATAATTCATCTTCAAATATTCAGTTACATCATCGTCTAACATTCTGTTACATTATTTAAGCTTCACTCGTTGTCTTATAAGCATAAAGAATACAATTAGTTTGCTATTATAACTTGCTACTTCATCCACCACCAATTCATGTACATAATTCTTCGTTTGCCCAGGTTTTCTCATTAATAATCATTAGGTTTTTTCTTGATAATATCAATAATTCTGCCTTTATATTTTATATTTTCTGAACCAGTAGTCCATCTTCCAGCAATCCTTCCATTATCATGTCATTTATAATAATCTAATCTTTCATTCCATTTATATTTATACTTTTTTAAGATTGAAGGCACATTGCTCAACATCTTTATCAATTATTAATTCATCCTTGTGACCTCTAACTGGATCCATCCAAGGTTTAATAACATCATTAAATACAATACATCGTCGCTCTCCATTTAATATAATTGCTAATTGCTGTACCATTTTCATATCGATCATAAAATGTACAATCAAAGCTTGTACTATATAAAATCTAACCTAGTATTCCTGGTTGCATATCTTCAAATTAATATTCAACTTTAATTAGTAGTAGAAAACTTCTTCTTTGTAGCAGACAATAAATCTATCTTATTTACTTTAATTATATTCTTTTTAAGCAATTATAAATAATTATTTATTATTTCATCCTTTACTAGTGATGCCATCGTACCGCTATCTATTGATGCAAAATTGTTTTTATTAAATAAAGTTATCTTAATAAATAGTAGACGTGAATTATTTTTACAAAATTATCTTCATGATCTTCTAATAGAAATTCATGTGAATTATCATAATTAACGGTAAAAATACTTGAGATCTATCAATGTTAAATTATTGTGATGATTTTTTTTTTGTATTTGTAAATTCTAATTATTAACTTCATTATCCTTCTTGTGGTTATTTTTACTCTTGTCCATTCTATAAAATATTTCCTCCTTTGTAATCATTATCCATTTTCGTTGCTTGTTTCATCATCCAATTTCCAAATCTTGCTAGGTTTTCTTAATTAACCTTACATATTTATTAAAAAAAGGCGGAGGTTCTGGAGGCGGCTTCGGAAACTTTCTAGTCTTCGAAGGCATTCTTGTTTTCCTATTCGAAAACATCCCCCTATGTTTGTTTACTATTTTCATCTGCCTAACTAACTTAATTAATTTAATTTTCATGAACATAAAATTGTCATAAAATTTCATTTCCCTTTTACGATTATGCATCAATAAATAATTCATATTATTATCCAAATTGTCAAATCCTATTTTAAAGTTATTTATAAATCCTACTCCCCATTTAAATTTTTCTTTTACTTCAAATTTTGACAATATTTCATGGTTTATATTAGGCTCCATTTGTATGTAATTAACCCCTGAATTAACTTTTACTTTAGTTTGCTTTATTTGTTTAATCTCGCCTATCTTAGCCAACAATCTAACCTCCAATGCTTTACTTTCCTTCTTTAGTTCTTCTTTAACCGCTTCTGTCTTAGTTTCTAAGCTGTCTTCTATGTCTCTCATTCCACCTATCATTTTATTATCCCTCTTTTCATTTTCCATATTTATATAATCTTTCATCTCTCTCATTTCTTGTTTATTTTCCGTTCTATCCTCTTCTAATTTGTTAAATAATTCTTGTTTATTTTCGTCCATTTTATCTAGGTGAACTTGAGTTTGTTCCACTTTATCCTCAACAAGTTGTTTGAACTCTTCAATTTCTTGTTCTTTCTCTTCCCACTTTGTATTAACATCATCCTTAAATTTTATAAAGTTTTCTTCAA
This sequence comes from Limonius californicus, assembly GCA_014611495.1. Classification (NCBI taxonomy): domain Eukaryota; kingdom Metazoa; phylum Arthropoda; class Insecta; order Coleoptera; family Elateridae; genus Limonius; species Limonius californicus. The sequence goes on from JABXWE010015624.1 coordinate 5,764, forward strand.
GCACTTCTGATTTAGCAAATAGTTTTCCTTTTATTTCTTCCACGTACTGTATAATCTCGTCTGTTTTACCTAGCAATCTATCCTCCATTGCTTTACTTTCCTTCTTTAGTTCATGTTTAACCTCTTCTGTCTTTGTTTGTAGTCTGTTTTCCATCTCTCTCATTTCTTGTTTATTTTCTTTTATTAATCTGTCTTCCATTTTCTTATTTGACTCCTCTAATTTTGCCATAGACTCTTGCATCTTTGTCATTAGTTTATTATCCCTCTCTTCATTTTGCATTTTTATATTGTCCTTCATCTCTCTCATTTCTTGTTTATTTTCTATCTTCATTTCCATTAACATCCTCATGATCTGTTCCAAATCTACTTTTTGTTTGCCCCCTGTAGGTTCTACTTCTTCAACTTCCTCTGTCCTCTCGCTATCTTGAGTTTCCTCCTGTTGTACTACTTCACTTACCTCTTTATCTACTTCCATTTTTCCTGCTATTAGTTTATTAAATTGAGCTTCTTTTTTAGTTTTACTCCTTGTTTGCATAAGTAAAATTTACCATTTATTTTTAATTAATAAGTGTAATTTTTTAATAAATAAATTAATTTACCAACAACCACCTATAATTCTTTATTTTTGACCAGCAAAGCTTTTAATATTTTAATTAACTCAAATAGATAGTTTATTTAAAATAAGCAAACAATCTACTTTAATTCAATCGGTTTTAAATCAGCCAGTTATATTTCAGCCAATTATAACACAGCCCCTTGTTAAAGACAAATTTATATGTTACGAATAAATTGGTACCTTAAAGCAAGCAAGTTAGCATAGTATAATCAATTGAGCCCCACGTTGGCAAGCGACAAATTTATGAGATGAATGATAGTGACTGATTATTGATAAATAAATGAATTATAAATTAATTTTGTTTAAACAATTTTCTTTTTATAACATGACACTTAATATGTAATTTTAGATGTTGTGAAATACAATTTTTTATATCGTTGGGCGCCAGGCTAAATATGAAATAGCCGATATAAGTTTATTCAATATATACCAATTTAATACCACGGTCGTTAGCTCGGTACAGCATAAAAATCACCTCAGGTAGTCGGTTCTGAAAGTGCCAAACTTACTTACTGCGCATGACATACATTGGTTAAAAAGAATTTCTTTATCTTTCTTGCTTTCATGTAATCTCAATCGGCTTGTGCTAAATGAATAATTTTCTAAGTATACCAAAACACATTTAAATCATCCACAAAAGGTAAGAATTGACGTTCACAGGTACGTGTACATATTCTTCTTACTATAGTTATCGTAATTCGTAACTCATAGGTTATTGTTTGACTTACTTTGGAAATATCGGGAGTAACAGCAAACTAGGCTCTCCAAGATGCACCCCAGGAAGCAGTTCCCGACGTCTCGTGAATATTCTTCTATTGGATACTTGTTATTGCAGCTAGGAGTTCACAGGTACGTTGTTCATTTAGGTAGATATTCAAACACTTTGTTATACGTCATTAAAACTTTTATTATATAGAAGCAATAGCGTTTAATATAGTTTTACAATTTATTTTTAAAAAGACCAAAAATTTTATCTTCCTTCTATTTTTTTCTTGTAAACATTAATAATAAATAAAATCTCTATAGATACAATACATATATACCAGAATTTTGCAAGCAAGTAACTTTGATTTTAAGATTAATTTTAAAAATCAAATTTAAACATATAAATTAATTATAAAGTTGTTAATATATTTCTGACGCCACTTATAACACATAATTTGGTTTCAGGAACACAATCAGCACTTCTCAAAGTTCTTTTTTTTTTAAACCATATCAGATCTCCAAACTGCTACAAATAAAAATTCTTCCGGACAACTTCAATTAGTTTCATTTATGGTGTTTAATGAATTAAATCCTAAAAGCTGGACCTGAATTCCATTTATAGGCAAGTCATGTCACCTTTTATAATATCTTGTTGTGTTGGTTACTTTTTTTATAAAGAAGTTTTTTTAAATATAAGTCATTCTTTGTGTACAGGACACCATAGCATATGCCTCAACTGCAATTCCAGTCAAACAAGAAACAACTCTGCTTTTATGTGAATCTAAAGAAAACTTCCACAAAAGAAACAACCCTTATGATGTGATTTAATATGCATGTATCCTTTATTTATATAAAAATAGTTAATTACGCTACGCAAAAACCATCACAATATATATATATATATTGCTATGTACACCTTTCCTAGCTGGTTGTACTAGCTGATTTCAACTCAATGCTCAATGAATTCTCACCTTACTGTTTCACCTCGGCTTAAACTTCTCCTCTCAGGGTGTCGTGGCTTCCTTTATGCTTCTATATCTTTAAATATGTATACTCAAACACTTCAATAAATCTGCTTGTAGCATAACTTTGTTTAATTGATTAAATCTTAAAACATTTCAAATTAATAGCGCCAAATATAATTCGTTAGAAGATAATTTAATACAATTTGATTGCTCGGGTGTGATTTACTGGGCGAAACCCGATCACACCCCCGCTTGATTCAAATATCAGAATTCGAATAATTTTCCACCCTTATTTATTCATAACCATAACAACCCTGTTTTTATAATACTTGCGCTATTGGAGCTTACCCTTATGATCACATGAACATATCTACGTTTATCATTCGAACTTGATTATTCCAACGCTACCTCCAATAGAACAACTATTTAACAAATATACTATCACATGAATACCTAATGAGGAGATCCATAAGCAAAAATATGTACACATACTAATATGCAGTGCACTGACGGTAGACCTACGACCTGCTCATAAGGTTACCATAGCAATATATATATATACAGGGTGTATCAGAAATAGATACAAATATTAAATCGGATGGTAGATTACAGTATATATCAACTAGAAAAAACATTTCTTTGGCAATGGGACTCTTAAGCTATGAGAAAATAATAATTGAAAATTTGACCCAAAATTGTTTGAGTACCGCAGGATAATAACAAAAGTTTGAGTTCAAAGACATGTTATGCAAAGGAGAGTAAGATAGAAGTGCAAAATATTTCTTATCACCTGCCACAAACAAATACTATTAGGTAGGTCAGTAATTTCTATTCAATCTGTTGTTGTTATCAGTAGCCAGACAAGTTTTTACGTGTTTGCCATTTTGGATTTACTTTACAATTAGGTAATAACTTTCTACAGCTTATATGCATTTTCTATGTATCATCAGCAATTCTCAAACAAAATTTTATTTTATTTTTTAATTCAAAAAAATTAATTTAATAATTTTTGAAAAATGAATAGTACCATTGAATTCTACTTGAGCAAATCTATTACTGGTTTAAATATTTGTACTTATTTCTGATACACCCTGTGTGGTATATATATATTAGTATATATATTATTGCCATTGAATATTTATTAAATTAATGTAATTATTATTAACTATTTGTTAAATGTCTTTATCATGCTTTAAAGTACTCTAAAATACCTTCGGAAGGACTGTTATGTATTAAAAAGGATATTTATTGGAACTAAAATCCATATTTTAACGAAATATAGTCTAGATAGATTAACAATGTCATAATTTATAACAACTAATGTAAAATGATAGTTAAAACTGTATTTATAAACCTGTTATATGTAAAAACTGTTATCGATACTTCGTACGTTGCTTCGTGATGTGAAATATGAACTCAAAGTGAAGTTATACAGTGTATGGCCTTTTTATATTCTTATGTGTGACTAAATACTTGTTGTAGACTATGAAGTGGGTCTTTTTGGACTGTACCAGAGCCCTAAAACTCAAAAATTACAGTTATTATAGTTTATCGTTGAAAAGTACAGATTTTTGATTTATTAGGTTGAATGTTAGCCAATTTAGTTTAATAACTATAATATATAGGAAAGGTATTTAATAGGTTTCTTTGATGAATTATGTTGTTTATTTTATGATAATTGTGTTTGTAAATAAATTTTGAAATTTATAGGTTAGATCTAGAATTTTGGTAATTATGTTGTGTATAATTCTTTTATAGTTCATTAATGTGTTACAAAACTTGTGTTATAATCTGAGGATTGTGTTAATTGTGTTTTTGTAAGGTTTTCGAGTTGATTTCGCATATTTTAGCTATATTTTAAAATGTTAAATTTATTCTCAGGAATTTGTTAATTTTGGGTATCAAAATGTAGATAAAAATTCATAGAAAACGATTGTGAAATTAGTTTTTCAATATTTTTATTCATAAGATTAATATTAATTATTTAAATTTTATAATAATAATTTCTAGAATATTCCCTAGATTTTGTTTCAAATTCTGTCCTTGTTTTTAAGACGTTGCTTAGATACGATGCTTTATTGTTGAATTTTGTAGAGGTTTCTGGCAGGAAAAATTGAATTCAGTTCCTTTTTGGCCATCGAACAAAGAGCACGCAATTTCAATTAGTGCACAATTTAATTTTGTTATAAAAAGTTAAGCGTGACCTCGCAAAAAGTTAAGCTAGGTTATGTAACCTTGTTTACAAAAATTTGAAACAGTTATTAAAAGTAAAGTGTAACCAGAATTTGTGTTTTAATTCAACTATAGTGATTAATAATAAAAGAATTTACCAAATTAAATTTTTAATTGAAGTGTGTTTCTTTTGTGGAATTTTTCTGAAAGAGAAAAGGAAATAAAATTAAAATCTTTCATTCACTTATTAAAAATAATAATACTGTGGTATTAAAAAGAGTCAAAGAACTTACCTTAATAGATTGGAACATTTAAGTGTTACAATTACTGTGCTTCTGTGATTTTATTCCACAAACCATCGAATTTGCGAACGTAATGTTTTCATGGTTACAAATCAAATGAACTATGTCTAGACAAGCTGAACAAGAAGCAAGATAAGAAAATGCAGCTGTTGCGAATTTAGAAGAAATGGTGTCTACATTATCATCAAAGGGACTGGATATTCAAGCTAAGTTAAAATTTAATTATGTATTTATAATATTATGTGTTATATTTGCTTCATAATTAACTATCTAATCAGTGAAGCCACGAAACAATTTATCCTTGAGATTACAAGAGTCTATATAGATACTATAACTAATAATCTAAAAAAATTTATGTTAATTAATTTGAGTATAAACTCAAATTTGGCGCCCAACAAAATTACTATATTAATAAATTATCTATTAAATAAAATTTCATAGCATCTTTATGGTCGCTGCCAACGTAGGGCGATTATATGATAATAATTATATTAAATTAAAAATACATAGCAATATATATAATAAAAACCTTATTATAGCGTTATGTGTTAAGGTAGTACAAATTAAATACAATTCAGTTAATAATTATAATTGTAAATAGTTCTAAATTAAATTAAAGTTAATTATAGATTCTCCTTGCCCATTCTTTTTTATTCCTTGCCAATCTTCTTCCTTCGTTCCTCTACTACGTCTTTATCCCATGTTTTCCTTGGTCTGCCTCTTGTTCTTTTCCTATGCGATCTTGCCTCCCAAATTCTTTTTGTTGTTCTTTCTTCCCCCATCCGTATTAGGTGCCCAAACCATTTTAGTTGTTGTCGTTTTATGCTTTCCAGGATTGTATCTACTTCCAGTTCTTCTCTCACTGTATCATTTCTGATCCTACCTCTTCTCGTTATCCCCTTTGCGCCACGTAGGTATCTCATTTCCATGGGCTGAATTTTACTTTCCATTTGTTTCCTTAGAACCCAGCTTTCGCTTCCATATGTTAATATCGGTTTAAATATGGATTTGAACACTGCGATTTTCGTTTTCTTTGATATTTCCTTTTTCCTTACGAATGAGTTACTTAGAGAGTAGTATACCTTGGCCGCAGTTTCCAGTCTATCATTTATTTCGGCATCCATTTTCCCATTCTGCTGTATCTTCACTCCCAAATACTTAAATGATTCTACTTGTTCAATCTCTTGCTCATTTAGTTTTATTGTTATATCTAGGTCCTGTTTTCTTATCACCATCACCTTAGTCTTTTACGTGTTTATTTTTAACTTTCTATCTAGTAGAGCGTTCTTCCAAGTTTCCAGGTTATGTTGCAAGTCTTGTTTGTTCTTTGCGTATATCACCAAATCATCAGCAAATACGCTTTCAGCTATTTCGGTCATTTCCATGTTCCTGAATCCTACATTCAATTTCTTAACTTTCCCTTTTATTTCTTTCATTACGTCGTCCATTACTAGGTTGAACAGGGCTGGGTTAAGGACTCCTCCTTGTCTTTGCCCCTCTTTCGTTGTGAACTCTTCTGATTGTAAATTTCCTGTTCTCACAATACTTCTTGTGTTTTGGTGTAGGCTCTTTATACATCTTGTCAATTTTCTGTTTACCCGTCTCCTATTTAAGCTACTCCACACTGCATTCCTTGCGACGCTGTCAAAAGCTTTTTCTAGGTCAATAAAGGCTACAAATATATTTTCAGCGGTAAACTTTTCTATTAATTGCTTTATCACGAATATGTGGTCTTGCACTCCTCTGCCTTTCCTGAATCTACACTGTGCGTCCTCAAGTTGGGTTTCCGTTGCCTCCCTACCAGTATCCTCTCATATATCTTTGCTATTATAGATAGCATAGCATGATTCCTCTATAATTTGAGCAGTCCCTTCTATCGCCGTTTTTATACCTATCTCCAATTCTTTGGGGATCCTTTCTTCTTGTCATGCCTTGTTGTACAGTTTAGTTAGCATATCCAGGCCTTTACTGCCCAGGTTCTTAATCATTTTGATCGTTATTTCGTCGTGGCTTGCCGTTTTGCCTTTTTTGTCTTCTTCACGGCTTCTAATACTTCTTCGATTTTTATTTCTTCTTGTTCTTGTTCTTCGGCTTCTTCATTATTATCTGCATTATTTGTTTCATTTCCCCTCTCTGCTGGCGTTTCTTGTGATTGTTCTATCGCTAGCATTTCTTCGAAATACTCCTTCCATCTCCCTACAATGTCTTCTTCGGTTCCCAATATTCTTCCATCTCTGCTTTTTATAAGTTTAAGTTTGTGTGGTTTTCCTTGTCTAGTCGACCTGAGTATTCTATAAAATAGTTTTTGGTTTCCAAAGTAATCCTGTTCCATCTTCTCCCCAAATTCCTCCCATGATTTTTGTTTCACTTGTTTCACCATTTCTTTGACTTTGGATCTCTGTTCTTTGTATTTGTCATATTTTTCAGCAGATCTACTACCCAAGTACTCTTTCCATCTCTGTTTCTTGACTTTCACTTCGTTTTTTATTTCATCGCACCACCAACTTGTTTGTTTCTTACCCTCAATGGTTTTGGTAGTTCCACATACTTCTTTTGCTGTATTTATTAGTGCTTCGTTAACGTGCGCCCACATCTCTTCCGTGGTTGGATCATTTATCTTTTCATTAATTTTACTCATCTCCGTCCGCTTCCACCCTTGCATTATACATTCTTGCGCTCTCTTCTTCTCTCAGCTTATGTGTTTTGATCTTCTCTTTAGTTTCGTTTCTCTTTTCACCCATATTCCTTATTTCGTTGTGTCTTGCCGTTCATATCTCTATTTCTGTTAACACTAAGTAGTGGTCCGAATAAATTTCAGATCCTCTTTGCACCCTTGTACATTTTATTTCGTTTCTAAAGCTTCTGTTTATTATTATATAATCTATTATTGATTTTCCACCCTGCTCCTTACGTCTCTCTGGTATATTTATGTATATCTTTATGGACATAAAAACTATTCGTTATTATCACGTTGTTCAGAATACATATAAATCAATCAACCTTGTGCCATTGTTATTTTTGATGCTTTCTCCATGTATTCCTATTGTTTCTCTTGTTTCCGCGTTTTTTTGCCTACTCTTCCATTTAAATTCCCTATTATTATCAGCCTTCCCTTGACTTTTTCTATTGTTTTTGTAAGTTGTTCCCAGAAGTCTTCTTTTTTTTTCACCGCCTCGTTTTCGTCTGGTCCGTATACCACTACTAATGTTGTTTTTGTTTGTTTATCCATTTCCATTTCTTTCTTTATTATTCTCTCCGAAATCCCGGTCCATTTTTTTGTCCACTTCGCGTTCTCGTTTTTGATTATACACCCCACTCCTTTTTTTGCTCGGTGCTTATTATCTACCCCGCTGTGTATCAGTATGTGGCCTCGTTCCAATTCCAGTTCCCCCTTTCCTTCCTTCTTCGTCTCTGTCATCTCAGTCATATTTTTGCATTTTTGTTCTTTAAGTTCTATTTTCGTGTCCCTCTTCTATGCCATGTTCGTCATCTTGTACCTCGTCCTTGTATTAGTAATTAGTTTTTTGGTTTGTTGTCTATTTGCATCGCGTTCTGCTTCGCTTCCTCTAACGCACCCTTTTTTTTAATTCCATTTCCATTCTTTCCCATCAATGAACAACTTCTGGTATCCGCTTTTCGCATTTTTCCATTGTCTTCTCTCCTCACCTGATCTGCGCGTCGAAGTCCCTTTCTTGTTTTGTTAGGTCATTATTAATGAATATCTTGTCTTCTCTTATGTTCTTTAGATTTGCTTTGTTCTTCATAATCTTGTCCACAAGATATGTCCAATAAAACCAGGATCCCTTTCTTGCTCACGAAGTAACCAGCTGCAGAATCTGACTCTTTGCTGATAGTCTTCTGGTAATAATTCCTGTACTCGTTGATAATGATACGGGCGCAAGCCATTTTTCTGTAATAAGCGATGAACTGTTCTTTGGCTAACATTGAACATTCTGGCAATGGAGTGGGTACTTCATTCCGGTTCATTTTCGACTACATTTAAGATATTTTCTTCAACCAGTGGTAACAATACTCGATGAGGACGGCCTGTCAGCTACTGGAGTGGGTGCAATTTTTCCAGTTTCTCGCATTCGTTGAGCAATCCAATCGTCGAATAACATTACTATTTGGATGCCTTCTGTTTGGATACCGTTCGGCATACAAATTAGCAGCAGCATTAAAATTGCTACGACATTCCCCTAAAATCAAATACATATCTGCATACTCCACAAAACTGTACTCCATGACGCTAATTTGGAAAATCAAACACAAATAAACTAAAATCAAACTAAACTGAAGGTAACACTAAGAAAACGAATGCAAAGAGAATTAAGCACAGCGTTTTGATCAGCAAATTGTCACATAAATGTCATTAAAACTCAAATTACTTAAAATAAAAATACTACGCCAAAGCCTACGTTTGTTTTAAATGTGAAATTTATATTGCACATTGTTGCATTTTTGGAAAACTCAAGCATTTCAGAAGCTTTACACTTCCGATGGAAAGTCCTCATTGATGAGGTTAACAGCAAATTGGTATAAGACTTGATCGCTCCATTTTAGATCCAGAATCAGATGGTATGTCTATTATCCGCTATTTAAGATTCACCCTGTACGTGAATTTCAACGAAGTAAAGTAAGAAACAATTAACAAATAGATATCCTCTTTAATATTTAGTTTACATTACAAGAGCATGAAAGAAATTCCACCGCACAAAACTAAGAGAGATATGAACATGCTTACAGGCAGTTGGTGTCTTTTATAGTAAAACGGAAAGTAATGTGATTATCAAAATCATATTGCTTTCGCAAGACTTCTGATTTTTAAATAAACAGCTCTCTTTTAGGTTTAACTTAAATGTATATAACAATCTGCATACTTTTACTGTAAAAACTAAAATTAGTAACAATCAGTTTATGTCTCCAATCTCTTCATTAACCCCTTAAAATGTCATTCAAATCCCACGTCGGTTTTTTTTATTTTAAAAGTTCATTTTTACAGTAAAATTGATTTATTTCGTTAAATATTTGTGCATGTCTTTTTAATTTTGAAAAAAAATCAAATAACTTAAGTTTAAAGAAAGTGTATTAAGGGTTTTAGGTAACTGGGCGTTAACATCTGAGGATAACTTTCTCTAAACCGTTTTTTTTTTTGTTCTCAGAGATCTAAAACGGAGATTATCCCATAAATCTCGAAATAGAATATTTCCCGGATCTATGGTATGGTAAACAAAGCTAAATACTTCTTTTGGACTGTCCCATTTTTTCAATAATAATTTGTATACAGGTTGGTTTGAAAATAGGCACAAGCAGATACCTTCTTCGCGTTTGCACTACTAGAAAATAAAAGCAATGTTACGAAACAATTAAGTGAAATATGAACATACTTTACTGTATACATTATCATTTCTGACATAACCACAAGTAGTATTATCTAAAGTCTTAAACAGATGGTTACATTCTGTTTTTTATTCTAAATGTACCCAAAAATATCCTCACAAGGATGCACAGTGGTGTGAAAAAGTCCTGCATTACCAAGGTGTGTAATCGTTTCTTGGAGTTAACGTAACTTCTTATCTTTACTATGTTATTAGTTTATCTGCTTACAGGATTTCTTTAGAAAAATTGAAATAGATACTATTGCCTAAATCCCCTAATCAGTTATTCTGAAATATAATGATGTGATTAGAAATTACTTAATACCCATTTAAAATTAATTTCTATGCGAAATACCTTTCTTATTTTAACTATACAAGGTGGCGAATTTTTCTATGCTCACCATTGGCATTCCGGAAATGGTAAAAGACACGAGTTCGATTAAATTAGAGAACAGTTGTGATTATTTACGGAGGTTAAGAATCTGAAAAGAGATCCTGGATATTTTGATTCGTTCTTGATTTATCTCGAAACAACTGAAAATTGTGATTTGAGAAATTAATTATTATCTTTCCTACCATTGACGCCATTTTAATCAAATTTGGTAACTTTATGTTTTTGGTCACTGTGAGTTGAATGACACTGACAATAATTTTCTAGGCCTTTTTTATATCTTATAGTCGACATATTGGATTATCACACCATTAGATAGACACAAAAATTAGCTTTTCAAATTGGTAACAACATAATCGTTTTCTTCCAAAAAACTTCTTGACATTTGAAAATTTATGTAATTAACTACTGATTCGTTTCGGCTTTGAAAAAAAATTGAACAATAATTAAAGTGCGAGATTGTATTACTAATTGGCATTTAAACTCTTTAAACACTTCAAACATTTTATTGGTGTATCGACAACGAGATAACAAATCCAAAAACAGCAAACGATTATTAAAATTTTCAAAGTCCGCGCAGTTTATGAAACAACTGAAACTGACAGGTAACAAATGTTTTATTTTAATAACAAATAGACAGATTGCGTTTAAGCGGCGTAGTAGAGTTGCGTGGCCGTGTGTACGATGTCTACATTCACAGCAACAGAAATTCTGTTTTAGAAGACCGCGAGGGCCGTATAGAAAAGGAATTATTGCTAATGAAGTAAATGTGCTGGCTCAATACCCAAGCCTTAATCCTATGGAAAACTTGTGCAAAGGATAACTAACATCATTTCGAAGAAAAGCCGACATAAAAAAATGCAGACCTTATCAATGCCTGGTTTCGCTGCATCTCCAAGAAAGAACTTGGAAAACTGGTTAATTCGATGTGACATAGATGCAAATTAGTCATCAAGACCAAGGGAGATATTAAATTATTCTAATATTAATTGGTATGTTTTGTAATATCGCACGTTTTACCTTAAATGATAATAATAAAATTATTTGTGTTTTTTGGTAGCAGTATTTTCGTACAAACGAATCTACAAATATTAAACAGAGATATTAAAGAAAGTGAAACTTTTCAAAATTGAGGTATTTTGAAAACACCAACTTTAACTCCCGGTTGTTCAAAAACCGTTTATGCAATTTACGTAAACCTTCAGTACTTTAATACAGTGGAATTATAGTGTGCACAAATATTTTTTATAATAGCGGCAAATGTATATTGTATGTAAATATTATTTTGGAAAAATCATTATAGGCAAGGCTCGACACATCCAGTCGCCCGGTCGCCTGGGCTGGTAGAATATTTCACCTGGCAACCAGATGTTTTTACAGGATGTCTCAGGACGCCTGTGCTTGGAATTTGATTCAGGGGGCTAAACCAAATCGAAAATTAAGAGTGGAAATTTTTCTGTTTGTTTTTCGTTATTGAGTTATTGGTAAGAAAACAAAAATTTAACATTTAAGTTAAACTTTTTTAAGAGCTAATAACATCAGCAAAATAGAGATTGTCCACTTATGTTGTAACAAAATATGATTAAATGGCCAACACGCAATGGCAAGCGCGGCCTTGTAAATGCCAACATCCCTCCATAAATGGAAGAGGCTTATGTTCAGCAGTGGACCCTAAGAAGCTGAGAAGAAGAAGAAGTAGCGGTGAGTGGTCGGAAAACAGTTCGAAGTAGGACTTTATTTCCAGGTAATTGTTCGATATGCCTTTGGTTACACAGAAGTCTATGGCATCAGGAACTTTCCTCCTATCTGTGGGCCAGTAGGTGGGTTTGCCAGTGGCTAGATGTTGCAAGTTGTTGTTTCTAATTGCTTGAAAGAGTTGACGTCATCTTCATGTGGTTAGTCTCGACCCCCACTGTGGATGTTTTGCATTATACTCTCCACCTGCAATGAAACGGTACCCTAGAGTTTGGTAAAACTGTATAAACTGGTCCGTTTTGACTGTCGGTTTGGGTTGACAGCAGACAGCAGAGCTGACTAGTTGTCCCTTCCAGTCTTCTATCGCAATGCTAGTAGCTTACAGATGGTTTTCACTGTATTTACTCAACTCATGGTGTTTAATGTTACTTTTAACTATAATCGCGGTTCCTCCGTGCCCTACAATACTAAATAATTGTAATAGAATTTCTTAATTCCTTATTTTACTTATCCTCTTCATAATGCTTAAAGTAAATTCGGTTCTACTCGAAAGGCAGACAACGTAAAGTCCATATGGCTAATTTATAAGGATTCTAGAAGATTCTTGTATATTTCCAAATTGTTTTTTCTTTTGGATTATGGCTTTATTTGAACAATTGCCACAAGCATTTAACGGTCACCTTTTACTTAAGAAACGAATATCCCCATAGTTAGCATTATGGTAGCTAAGAAAGCTGTATTTTTACTAGTACGCTAGTGTGATATGTAACCAATAGGATTGTCCAAAAGTTAGCCAAGAAAGATGACAAAAGAATAGCAAAAATTATCTTAGAGTTTAGACGAAAGTTTAAATAAACATAAATACGTAATATGATTTATTGTATTATGGGATCACTAACAATATTTATGTTTTGTTACTATTCTATAACTCATGTTGTAACTAAGTAATTTAAAAATGGGAATAAACAATAAGAACATTTCATTTAGATTCAAGCTGTAAATAATTTTCTTACCGATTACAAGACAATAAGACATTCGGTCAGTAACTAATAGGACGAATATTTTTAAATCCAATTGCAATATAGTTATTCACAACAGTATGTGCAACTATTATCAACTTACTAAGGCTATATTTTAGGAGGGATTGACAAGTATTTTTTAAAACCTGTTATAGAACACGTAACGGAAAACTAACCACTATAGGTCGCTTTAAAGATATGCAGCTATAATATGCACTTGAAAGTTAGTCAAAAGTCAACCTCCCTAAAGTTAACTATTTAGAAGAACTATTTCTCAACTTTAAGTAGAACATAACGGATACTGTAGTTTTAGTAACCACAAAGGACGCCTTTAAGTTACGACCAGTTTGTCCGATGTAGTTTGAGCTACAATATCCCTTGCTCCTGTGGCTCAACCTACATCGGACAAACTGGTCGTTCCATTGAGTTAAGATTGCGAGAGCACAAAGGCGATTGCAAACATAAACGCATCACAAAATCTGTGATGGCTGAACATACTGGTTTAACTGGACATAAGAAGGACTTTGACAATGCTCGGGTACTCGCCAGAGTACCTCATTACTTCCCTCGCATCATACGTGACGCAATTGAAATTGAAAAACAACCTAACAACATAAACAGGGAGGATGGTTTTAGACTCAGTAAAGCTTGGACTTCAGTAGTTCCTCCTCTAAGGACTCCTACGCATCATCGATCACAGGATCACGCTCCACCGGATCCGTCTTTGCCCAACGGTGATAGCCAACCGTCAACTCCGTCGTTCTGCCCGACTGGCTCAAAGAGGTTTAAATACCTCCACTTCCCGGATTTGAGTTCAGTGTTGTATTCATGGTGAAGATGCAAGCTTTTTTTTCTAGGGAAGGAGGGGAAATCTTCTAATCTCAGTATTATCTAAGGAGTGTCGGATTCGTTTGCGTAGGTCTGTCCCAAACGTTTACCGACTAAAACCCCCTTCTTTCTATAGGCCTCAACGGAATCGCCTTCCAGCATTGCTTCATTGGGGCTTACACCTTCTCTACCCACGCCCTGTATTTACATTAACTTTTTTTTCTTGCTCATTACTCATCCAGCATTATATCTCTCTCTTCTGCTTGCGTCTGCCTCTCTTCTTCCTCCTTGGTTCTCATTATTTCCTTTACTAGTGTTTCTACTACCTTCCACTTCTCTATGTAGATAGATTCCGTAGCACCCGTGTCCAGTTAGGAATTGGGTCAGATGGTATCCCACTTCCCCGTGTTTGCGCGTCACCCAAGGTCTCACGGTGGGTATTATTTTTCTAGTCCACGCAGCAGTTCTCCCTTCTTGGGCCCATTCTTCCTCCTATCTTCGGAAGGATTCCTCTCTGGCCAGATTCCTCTGTGCCCTTTTATTTGCCCCGTTTGTGTAGGTCCGCTCTAACGCTAGCAGGTGGATGGGGATCGTTCCGGCAACCACTTGTATCGCCTGACACCGTCCGGTACGCACTAGCCATTCTTATGGCTACTTTCCTCTGCACCTTCTCCAACATCTTCTTGTATTTATTTGCTCGTACGACGTTGTTCCATATCGGCGCACCATAAAGCATAATGGAATTCACTACCGACCACACCGCTCTCCTGCGTCCGGCTCTGGCTCCACCAATGTTAGGCATTAGTCGACCCAATTTTAACGCTGTCCATTCGACCTTTTTGGTTACCTCTTCTATGTGGTAGTCCATATTCATGTTTCTGCCAAATGTTATACCCAAATACTTTAGGCTGCGCTCATTTTAACTTTAACAGATTTTAAAGTATTTTTCCCTGCAAGTATTATCATCTCCGTCTTATGCGGGGCCAGTTCTAGCTTTTTTCCCTCCATCCATCTTTCAATCATGCTTATTGCCCATTCTATGTTTTCCTCGATCTCTTCCCTGTCGTTGCCACACACCACCAGTGCCAGGTCATCTGCATATCCAACGAGCGTGGTGTCTTTGGGCGTTTTAATCTTTAGTACCTTATCATAGTACATGTTCCATAGTGTTGGGCCCAGTATAGAACCCTGGGGTACACCATATGTCATGTTCATGTTTAGGCTTTCTCCCACCTGTATTCTTCTATTTTGTAGATAATTGCAGATTATCCTTATCAGGTACGGGGATATTTGTTTTTCTCTGAGCTCGTCTATAATTCCCTTCCAAGGGACAGAGTTGAAAGCATTTCGCACATCAAGTGTTACTAACACTGCATATTTATTTAGATGTTTCCTGTTTGCTTCCTCTGCTATTCTCTGTACCCTTTGGATGGCGTCCACAGTCGCTCTTCCCTCTCTAAATCCATACTGCCTCTCGTCCAACCCCCCCTTTCTCTCAATCTCCATCAGCAGTCGTCTGTTTATGATCTGCTCCAAGAGCTTGCCCATCACGTTTAATAAGCACAAGGGTCGGTAGTTCTTCTTCTGGCCTGGTTTGACTGGTTTGCCGATCAGGGTGAGCCTTTCTGATTTCCATTCAGTAGGGAAAATTCCTTTTTGTAGTAGCCCATTAACTACCCTGCCGTACATCCCCGGCTCTCTCTCCGCGATTGCCTTGGCCACCTCTGGAGGTATCCCATCCGGTGCCGCTGCCTTCCCTGGCTTTATCCTCCTCCCGGCTTCCCTTACTTCCTCCGTTGTGCACATGGGTATTTTTTCGGAATCTACCTCTATTGTTGGCCATATCTCTGCTTTGTGCTTAGGGAAGAGCTCCCGCGCTACCTTCATTTGTTCTCCGTCTGTCAGGGTTATCAGCGTTCGTATTCCCATCTTTCCGGCAACTATCTTATAGCCCGTACCCCACAGGTCTTCGTCTATTTAATAATAATAATAATAATAATAAACTGTCTTTATTGATTAAAATACACCAGAGAAAAATAAACAAATTCTTTGATAACTAGGGCGAAGTTCAGTTTATGGAGAAATAATAATCCATAAACTGCTCTCCCACTTAACCCTAGAGGAAGGAAAAGACGGAAATAATAAAAAGAGAGAGAGAGAGAGAAGAGGATGAATGAGAAAGAAGAAGAGAATAATGAAGATGTAGGTAAGGGGAAGAAAATGAAAACGATGAGTGTATGACAATACACAGCGAAAGAGGAGAACTGCACATCAATCCATTTTAGAATTCATTAACTACTGCGTTGCAAGAAGTAATCTCCCGAGCTGAGATCGAAACCTGGGCAGAGGTAGTGACTTGAGATGCAAGGGTAAATTGTTATAATTGTGAGCTATTTGGTAAGAGAAACTTCGCTTACCTAGTTCAGTATAATGCATAGGAATACTTATATTGCCCCTGAATCTCAAATTTAGATTATGTACATCGGTTCGAAATCTGATTTTATTATACAGATACGGCGGGGTTTTTGTAAGTAGAATTTTATGATAAAGACATGAAGCATGTAAAGAGCGCCTATTAAACATGTTTAACCAAGAAACCTCTATTAGTTTGTGTGTAATTCTTTCGTATTTTCGTATACCAAATATTAGTCGTAAACATGCATTCTGGAGTTTCTGCAACCTGGCAGTATCTCGAGAGTCCAGGCAGGAACCATAAACAACGTCACAATAATCAACTTTTGATAAAACTAGGCTATTGCATAATACAACTTTAATTTCTTTGCTCAAAACATGTCGGTTATAGAAAATTTGTCTGAGGTTACAGTAGGCACTTTGTAAACATTTTGACACGTGCTGCTTGAAGCGCAACGCAGAGTCGAGGGTTAGTCCCAGGTTTTTAGCCGTTTCATGTACAGGGAGAATGCTATCCTCTATTCTAATTACTACCTCCTTCGCGGCCCGGCTTACATCATTCCTTCTACCAAACAGCATTACAGCTGATTTGCCAGCATTTAATTTAAGCGCATGCTCTTTTGAGATATCGACTAATTTTTGCAGATCTTGATTTATGCTCTGACAGGAATTTTGAATTAGAGAGGGATCAAACGACATATAGATTTGCGAGTCATCAGCGTAGAAATGGGAGGAACATGCACGTAGTACAGAAGGAAACATCAGTATGTAAATACTAAAGAGAAGTGGCCCTAAAATCGAGCCGTGCGGGACACCCGCATCAATTTTCCGAAATTCTGATATACAACCTTCCACATTAACCGCTTGAGATCGATCAGAAAGGTAATTAGACAAAAGAGTTACTGACTTCATATCTACCCCTATATAATGAAACATAGCTGCTAAAACCCCATGGTGAATGGTATCAAATGCTTTAGAGTAATCTAGCAACACCAGAATTGTCAATTTTCCCCGATCTGTTGCAAGCACCACATCATCTACAATACTTAATAAAGCTGTTGTACAGCTGTAACCCTTCCTAAACCCCGACTGTGTGACAGGCAGAATATTATTAGAAGTGAGATGTTCCCGCAGTTGTTGTTCCAGCACTTTTTCCATTATTTTAGACAGTGTTGGTAAAATACTAATGGGTCTGAGATCTTTGAAATCATTCGGGGATGAGGTTTTTGGAAGAGGCAAGACTAGGGCTCGTTTCCACATATTGGGGAACACAGAATTCTTTATACAGTAGTTGATAAGATGTGTGATTACCGGCAGCAGAAAAGGGACACATAGTTTAATTACATAAATGTTGAGATCATCAACACCAGTAGCATTTGATTTTATAGAGGTAATTATATTTAGTATATCGCTTTCATCAACAGCTTTAAAACTAAGAGTAGTTATTACAGAGTCTTTTATATTATTTCCTCACATAATTTCAACCATGCCTTCTTTTTTGCGCTGTTGATGGCTTTCTTAAGGGCCAGTCTTTTATCCTTGACCCTCTCGTACGCCTCCCTCTTTTGGTCTGTTTCTGCCTGTCGGCTGCCGTTGATTCTTATTGTAGCCCTCTTGGCTCTCAAGCATTCGCGTCTTAGTTCCGCGATGTCGACGTTCCACCAGTAGGCCGGCCTTCTTGTGGTATTTAATCCCTTCTTGCGGAAGGTACTATTGCATGCCTTCTCAATGATCTTCATGAGTTCGCCCGGCGTATGCCTATAGCTTTCGCGTGTTGTTCCTTGCTTAATTCTGGAAATTAATTGTTCTTCCAGTTCCTTTTTGTAGTGCCAGCCTTTCCTATCGCTATTAAGTTGTGTATCCTTTACTGGCGCATCTGTGACTTCTATGTAGATGTTTCGATGGTCACTGAGATCTTCCTCTTCCGCTACATACCACTCCTTTACGTTTTTAACCATATTCGAAGAGCACATTGTTACGTCGATATAAGAATGGTTGCCCCGGAGTTCAAAGGTTGGCGTGCTGCCCTGGTTCAGCACACAGTAATCGTGCTCATCAATCCACTCCGCCAGCATTCTGCCCTTCTGATCTTCTACTGGGGAACCCCATATATACGCCTTAGCATTGAAGTCACTCCAATGATAGTTTTCTTGTTATGTTGGATGTTTTGCCCTAGCTCGACTAGGTATTGCTCGAAGCGATCATTTGTTACATTAGGGGATATATAGCACGAGTATAGCTATCACGTTGTTTTCCACCCACACGAGTCCATCTCCTCGTCCCGTATTTGAAAATTTTTGTCTGTTATTAGATATGAAGATGCAAGCTGCAATGTCTTGCGAAACGTTAGTTTGTATTGGTTCACAAATAGCTAACAGGCATAATCCGATTAAGTATTATTGTCCTGGCAAACAAAATACATCAAGTTCAAATTCTCGTCTGCCCCAAGGTTTGAATAATATAAGCACACGGTCCTGTTTAGGCAGGCAGGGCCTACGAACAAATATTGCTCAAAATTCTAGAGCAAATGCTTGTAAAGGCAGACAAGCTACAGGCCCTGCCTTACCTGATAATGCTGGGTGTAGTTCCCAAATGACGACGCGGTCTAAGCTGAAAGTAAATTGTAATATTGACAGTTCGAGAAACCGCGAAAGCCTCAAAGAATATAGTACGTTTCTTGTTAGATTTTTTCAGATATTAAAAAAAATGTTTGAGTAATTTTATGTTAATATTAAAAATGATGTCTTTTTGAGGCAGGCGAATAGCGGTTTTATCCGGCGAGTATGATCCGCCCGGATTTACCGAGGCCCCTAGAATTTTGAAGAATTTTTGTGATGTGTTAAGAGGTTTGAAAAGCCTTCATATATTGGCAAAGCTCATCTATGAGACCTAGATGTTTTTAATATTTAATACCTTGCTACTTCAAAATCGATTAAGCTACATAAACTTAAGTTATTTAATAGCCTTTTAATATTCGAAATATAGCTTAAACAGATAATTATAACAGAAGAACTGTGCAAATTTTATATTATTATACTTAATTGTATTATTTCAAAATCAGAGCTATTTGTTTTGGGAACATGTTTAATTAAATTTAACTTCAAAATTGGGCTGTTAGGAATTTTAGCTGAAAGACGATTTTAACGAATATTTAGCCTTAATTAGACCACCAGGAAATAAATTCCATAATACCACATTTAAAGACGAAACACTAAAAATAATTTCATCAGAAAACTGAAATCATGGGCGCGTTATTAGATATTGCAGCTAAGCATTCTTTTACACAAAAACAAATGACCCATTAGCATAGCTTTCCATAAGAATAAATAAAAATCTACACTTGAGTGCTTCACTGTAGAGGTAAACACACCTAAGTTGTGATACTGTAAACAACCTAGTAATTTAAACGTCTCCGTCAAGAATTACCTGTGTTTTACATATTATTAAAGTGTATAATCCAATAATCTATAAATAGGTTCTGATTCGGTTTCTTGTACAATTCGTTTTTGGGAAATTTTAGATATTGTGGCTTGAAGAAAATATTTTAGATTTTCTTAGATGCGGGGCAATCCATCGAAGATTTTAATACTGTTTACATTTTAGTTGTAATAATCCAAACAAATTGAAAATAGGTTAATAGAAATAAAAGATTTTAATTGTAGTTACACTACATAAGTGTCGAGCAAGATGGTAAATTATTATTTATAACAATTTTATTACGATTATTATTATTAATTATTTTTATTACATAAATCTAACAATCTTTTTGTTTATTAAAGTAATTAAACTTATAGTTAAATCAGCAAAAAATTACGAATAACTACCTGCAAAAATAGATTATTTTTCCTTATGTAATATTTCTTGAGAAACAGCCAACTATTCGCTACCAATTAATTAATTTATTAATATAGGTATACCTAAATTACGTTGTAGTTTAATCATTAATTTTAAGAAATTATTAAATTTCACTTTCCGGAGAACCACTGTTTAAAACTACAGAATGTGTAAAGGCCAATAAATTCAATTTCGGATTACATTTACTTTACAATGTGGATCCTAATTACACTGAACTGGGTTAATTAATTAGATATAAGCGGTTGCGAAGTGTCATCATCAACAGCTTTTTTTATCTCATTGTTGGGCTACCGCCTCTTCTCTGCCACGTTTAACGTCGAACGATAGAAATTCCAGAGAAGGTTTTTAGCATTAAGACTGGCTTTTACACTAGACAATTTCGTGGATTTAGCGTTAACTTATTGTCATTTTTTGAGACCAAAGCTATAGATGGAAACATGTTCAACATATTATACATATTATTCTTGTATGTCTTACCTATACACTGATGCGAAGGAATTATAGAATCTCTCAATATTGATTATGTTATGGTTAACAATGATTAGATGTGGTTTCAGTAAAGGAATGTTGATAAAATGGTAAAATACTGAAAAAATAAAAAAGTCTTTGCGTCAGTAGGTAGATACAGGATAGAGAATTTTTAACCAAACTTGCAAGTGTACGCCTAGAACAGTAAACTAAATACCTAGTATTTGATGGTTAGACAACCCAATACACAAAAATTTTAAGTTGGTTTTATGTAAACGCCATTATATTTCTATATTTTTAGATCAAGGCTATACATGAAAACATGCTCAATATTTTATATAATTATGGTATATCTTACCTATCTACCGACCCGAAGGAATTTTGGAATATTTCAAGTTTTATTTATTATGATATGGATAAAAAAGAGTACATGTGTTTTCTGTAAATAAATTCTGATGAAATGATGAAATATTGAAAAATGAAGATTATTTGCGTCAGTAGGTAGATACAGGATAGATCTATCATAATTAGTACCTAGAATATTTGTATCTATTGAACTGATGATAACATTTTGAAAATGGTTTTTACAGGAATTCATATTTTTAAGGGAAGAACGTAGGCAACACGTCGTGCCTAGATAAAGGGGTGACAGGAAAATGCACAATAGTAATACTTAGCTAAGTATGTTTTTTTAATTATGCGTTTAGGTTATATTTTAGGACTTAGGCGAACACAGCTGAAATAAATAATGGATTATTACCATTTTTATAAAATTTGCAAGCGTAGGCCTAGAACAGCCAACAAAATTATATTTGGTGGATAGACAACCCAATATACAAATATTTAAAGTTTGTTTTAGGTCTACGCCAGCTTCCACAGTTACTAACGGGATTTGAAAATTCCGTATGATGGGTTGCAGCACAAGAAGTTTGCGAAATGTATATTTTGTCGTTGATGCTGCAAAACGTCGTATGTGAAAATCATTAATTTTCAGAACATGAAAACATTTTTCAGTATCAACGACGATTTACAAAAAATTTGAAAGAAATAACAGAAAACCTAAAAATACAGCTTCGTGTCAAACACGAAGAAATTTGTTTTTGTAATAACTTACCATGACGTAACAAATATTTTCGGAAAGGAATGTAAAAGTTATATTTTGGTTTCTTTCATAGCAAGGGCGTATCGAGCTCAACACGGAAGAGGGGGGGCAGCTTTCTGAATCCAACATCTTTCATGGAGGAAGGGGGTCCATGGGGGGGCATGCAATAATACAGAACTACAAAAGAAAAACACTATTTATTAATAAAATTAATTTTTGAACAGTAGTTTGCGACGATTAGTTGTAAATTTTCTAACTACAGCTTCCACAAATTGTTCCTTGTTTGCAAAAATGCATTGACGATGAATGCTTAGCATGGTTAACCCATTTAACCTATTTTCACCAATAGTGCTTCTAAGCCATGTTTTAATTTGGCGAAGGTAGTTGAATGAACGAGATTACTCTAGAAAGCTCCTTGTTGCCATGAACTAACTAAACATCCATCTATGAGAAGTCATAAGAACTACAACCTGTACGTGTATAATACACGTACAGGTTGTAGTTCTTATGTCTTTTAACAGATGGCGCGAGGGTCTCTATTTCATAATTAGTTTCTTTCAAAGTGTTAACATATCAACAAGCAACCTATTAATCAATTTTTCAGATATTGGTTGTGTATATTTTTTCTGTTTTATATAACATTTTTCCACATTAGAAGGGGGCAATTGGCCCCCTCCCTGGATAAGCCATTGTTTTATAGTGTTCGCTATTCTTGAAATTAATAATTATATACAATTAGAAAAGCAATACATTAGTACCAAATTTCTGTAAAAAGTATGGAAAGCAATTTTATACTTTATTATTTTTCAGAAATAATATTATTATTATTATTATTTCGATCTTATAGAGAAACGCATTTTTTCTGTTTATGAACGACAGCCGTCAAATTATTTTGAAAATTCACTATTCTAAAAGTTTATGGGCTCTAAATATAAAACACTATATTTTTAATTGAAAAAACAATGTGTTTGCTAAGTCTAAGCCCTATTTTGTGTTTCTTTGTGGATACTAATAAATAAAATTCAACAAATTTTATTGTGAATTAGGGGCACTGGTCAAGAATATGGGTCCCAAACCATGTTCTAATTTATGTTCTAATTTATGTTCTAATTAGATAATGTAAACATTTGCTAACCTAACCTAACCTAACCTAACCTAACCTAACCTAACCTAACCTAACCTAACCTAACCTAACCTAATCTAACCTAACCTTGACCAGTACCAGGTTAGGTTAGGTTGGGTTGGGTTAGGTTAGGTTAGGTTAGGTTAGGTTAGATTAGGTTAGGTTAGGTTAGGTTAGGTTAGGTTAGGTTAGGTTAGCAAATGTTAGGGACCGCGGTGGTCGAGTGCGAGAACGCATTGGCCACTCGAGGTCACACTAAATGCAGTTGCTCCGTTGGGGCGATCGAATCCCGACTGGGGCAACCGCATTTGGTTAGTTAAGTTTAGGGTGCATGTTGCATGAATGTTTAGTATGTAAGGGACGCCCGCACCCCCCTGAAGTAATGCGAAAGCGGTTCCGGGGGGGGGGGTACCGAATTAGGTATTGCTGCCCCGTGCGGGTGTGCAGGTGTACCCCTCACAAAGGCGCCTGATCAAGAGGGGTGCCTGATCAAGACGATAAATAATAGTAAATTTTTATATAATGTTCTTATTCATAAAGTAAAACGTTACTAATAGATTGCAGGATTTCAATGAAGCAATAAAGCGATAAACGATGAACAATAAATTTAACAACGGTATCCGTTTTTCAAAGCCACAAATAATTTGAAAACCTATTTGCTATCAACACTGTGCCAAGGACGTCTGTAATGTTCTCGCGCCTAAATTTCGAAGTTCGTTCAGGCAAGCGACGCAGTACGAGTTGGAGTTCAAAATTATGCGGGGAGGGATTGGAGGTTCGAAAAGGCAGTTTCCCGTAATTAGGTCAGTGGGTAAAATATAGTCAACTTTGCCGGACGTGTAGCGTGAATTGTGAAGTTTTATTGAAATCGTTGGTCGATTGGAAATTAGTTTTTCGCTTTGTACTTCATTTCACATAGGAGCTGTTCCTATTGTTGCAGGGAAAAAGTCTCCAGGAAATTATATTTTCCATTATAGAATTTACTCCGGTAAAGAAGATTTGTTTTGGGATAAGCCAGAGTCCATCAACTGGTGAGTTGGTTATAGCCAGAAATCATTGTCTTATCGTAATCTCCAGAACGTTTTCCTAATCTCAAATAAAATTTAATTAGGCAAAAAGTCGTACATCGGGACTTCCAGAAATTAAGACGCTATAGAAAAACTCTACATTACTACGTAGTGCGGAATTTATAAGCTGTCCTAATCGAATAACCTTGGGAGGTTTTTCCCGAAACAAGTGGACACCTGGATCGTCACCGATGCATGGACGAGCTGATTGCAGCGGATCAAGGGAAGTGAACTTTTTAAAACATATGTAACCTTGTATTATTGTTCATGATTTCGTGACATTTATTTAAATTTATGAATTAATTGGGATTATCTGTAATGGGATTTAATTAGAGGGTTAAGTGTATCTAAGGGATATAATTGTGAAAATACCGTGTCCAATTTTACGTACAGCAGATATACAGGGTATTCCAATAGGGGTTGATATTGCGTGGTAGGATTCACGTTTTTAATGATTTAGATCGTTGTTTTCGCCCATTTGCGTGAATCGAAGGCCTTCGGGATCGCGGAGATGCGCTAATTATTTGCGAGAATATAATTGTTGAGCGCAATACTGATCCTAAACTTGTTTGAATTATTCAGTAAATTTCCGTTGTGTTACGGAAGAGTAACGTAAGATTGGGACGTATACGTGTAAATATATATATGTGTATTTTGGTTAATTTATGGTGTTTCACAGAAACGAAAAATGTGAATGAATTTATTATTTTGTTAATTAAACTGAGATTGGGTTGCAACTTGGTTGTTTTATTGGACTACGAATTATCTAAATTTAAGTTCATAAGAATAGAGCTCATTATTGTAAAGGTAGGTGATTATTTATCTTGGAGTCCAACTTCTCATTTTATTTTCACCTCGACGATGCTAGGAAATTACAAGTTGGTGGCGCCTATAAAATAAATTGTTTTGAACCCACTCCTTCTTCGATTGGGTTTCCGGGAATCTAGTATCGATTATTTGTGTAATTTTTGTCTACCTGAACAGTGGCGGAGTAATGAGATTGTTTTTGTAAGTTAAACAATTTTATTTTATAATTAGTAAATAGAAAAGGCGTGACACGTCTTACCGATTTAGCAATACTATTAGTAGAAAGTAATGTTATGAACACTAATATAAATTTTGGTAATTGCTGTATAACATTTAACTTCTTGCGCTAGTTAACTGAACAAGGCTAAGTATACAAGGTAGTAAACATGAACTTATAAAATATGCATGCAACAAAGAAATGAATTAAATGTTATCGAATTATCTAAGTTTTTTTTATTACCTGTTAAACAACTTTAACAATTAAATGACAAAGTTACATGAAATAAATAGTAAGGCCTAATTTAACAAAGCACTTTCAAACGGACACACCTTTTCACATAGAAGCACTTGCTTATTTTCTTCTGGTCATTGTAAAATTCACTAGATGAAATTAGGATAGCACTCCTGCGCTCTGTTGATTTTGAACTTCAAAACGAAAGTCCATCACTTGTTGCTTTTTTCTAAGTTTCTTGCAGAAAAACTTTGGACTGAATATCTTCGTATTTGTAAAACCGTTTCACAGATAATAAACCCAAATATTATGGACTGCTTATTACTTCAAATGTTCAAATATACCAATAAACTCATAAATACGTTGCACCCGTACATTTTCTTTTAAATTGTTAACCCCAAACTTGCTTCACTTTTCAAATGGTTGTTGATTCGATGTTACTTATTTTCTTTAATTTATTGTCAATTAAATTCGATTGCTATTCCAGTTGCAGTTCCAGAATATGATGCGAATATCTCTCAAATAATTAACAGGTATTAAACTTTTATCCAACTTGTAGACCATTCCTAACCTTGAAGTTTGTTAACGTTTTAAACGTCAAACGCAGATACAAAAAAACAACTGATGTCTACTGTGACGCTACTTTTATACTCCGCCCCAAATTCTTGATTTTCGGCTAATTTACCGAATTTTACCAATTTTCACACAGGTATAAATAACAAATAACGTTGATTTGAACCGTAACACTTAATAACATAGTTTTATTCAAACAGGGTATAATAAATACACAGAATTACAATTTTAATTGACTCGTCAGACGAGCGTCTGTTCACGTTGAGATTTTCATGGTCTTTTTTGTTCTTTTTTTTAAACAAGTAACCATGGCAACAAAATGTGTGTGTGTGCGTGTAAGCGTGTGTGCGTGAGTGCGCGCGTGTGTGTGTGGGTGTGTGAGTGTGTGTGTGTGTTTAGGAACACCCGTTTCCGTAAATAAAGTGCAATTAATTTTTACAAGAATCGTTATCTGAAGTCATTACGATATATTCAAACATTAATTACACAGCTTCCTTCTATTTAATTATATAAGATATGCATTTGTTATTACTACAATTTCACATAAGCTAGTGTAATTAGTACTATTATATTTAATTATTTATTTCCTACTACAGCAAACTACTTAGTACTAAATTATTGGTTACAATAGTAATACGAGTGTCAATATTAAAGTAAGTTTAATTTTAGGGATTCAGCATTAGACGTAGGATTTTTAGTAGAAATCCCAGCTGCATGAGAAGTAGTAGGAGTATCACCAGTCGACTCGGTTTTTGAATATACAGTAGTGATATCATTCTTAGTAACTATTGTAGACAATGGGGTAGCAGTATTCGTAGTAGTGGAAGTGAGAACTGTAGAAATGGAACTGCTCAATGTGTTCATGGTAGATGTTATAGAAGTAGTAGCTTCAGTTGAAACTCCTGTGGTATGTGATTCAGTCATAGCGGTAGAACCATAATCACTGGTACTATGATTTGTAGTTTCAGTAGGAAAAATATTAGGACATTCCTTCAGAAAAACACACTTCTCGGTTAGCTCATTCCATATAAATCCTTCTCTGCATATACATCCAGACTTGTAGGAAATAAATGTTGCTTTCGAGTAATATTTGCGACATTGAGGTTTTAATATGTTTTGACATGTTGCCATGTTAGTTGGTACAGACTGACACCATTCTTCGTTTTTTCTGCAAACTAAATACATGTATAGGACTACCAATCGTTATATATCAACGAACATTATAACGTGTAATATATGAGGTTTATCTTTTAAAACTACTTTACACAAACGCCAAGGTATAGGGTGAGCTAGATTGAAAACTGTTAGTAACAACAAGTAAAACAAATAGAACTTCTGCAAAATACTGTATAGGATTTTTATATTACCTTTCGAACAATGTTCTCTTGGAACACACTTGTTATAGTGTTCATCCCATAAGTACCCATCTTTACAAGAACAACCAGCCATACACACTTTCGGATTGCTTTTCAATTTATGCCGTTGACATGTTTCTATCCATGCATCATCATTACATTTTCTCCATACCTGATTCTCTCCGCAAACTATAATTAATAAAAATTTTAAAACCTTATATTTAGTTTTGCTCTTTAAGTAAATAATTTATGAGAGGCTAATAGGGAGATATTTCTCAAAGATAATAGCAAATTAACAGGGAACCATCGCTATTGTCACGAGACGGACTATTAAGATAATAATAAAATTATTTTGGAATATTTTGAAAGAACATTACAAATATTCGCATTAAATTAGTAACGTGTGCAGAATGTATTAAGCTTATTATAAGACAATCATTTCATTTCAGGTCCTAAATTAATATACTTATTATCAGAAATTGGAATTTTTTTGCAAATAGTTTATACAGCATACTGCAGTATATTTATGTTATTATAACGTTTATTCTATATATTAAAACAATGATTATTTATAAGTAAAAGTCGCGCATATTGCTATATTCATTCGAAGAATGCATTATTAGTAATATTAAACCATTTCGAGGGTTGTTTTTCTTTTCTTAAAGTGGTGTAGTACCCAAATTATGCACAATATACAAATATTTTTAAACATACAGGGTAACTAACAACAGCGAAGAATCTTCAAGGTATTTGCTCTTAAATAGAACACCCCCTATATTTTTACATTTTTGAATTCAGCGTAAAATTAACTTTCCAATGATTTTCTGTTTTATGATTTTGGATGGAGCCGAATTTACCTAAAGAATGTGAAAAGTTTGGTCGGCACAAGCTTTAACAAATTAATTCGGTGCCTGCGTATTACGATTAATTAAGCATAAGTAATTCGCCGGTACCTAGCCAAGTGATGTACTTAAACGACACAACCACCAAATATGATTTTATTATACACGGTGTTGAGATTGGGCTTAATTTTTGTAATAGACATATGAATGGTGCACAATATTTGTATTTCTTGCACAATAATTTGCTCCAACTCTTGCAAAATATCTCTCCAAATCTAATGGAAAATAGGTGGATTCAGCACGACGATGCTCCAGCATATTTCGCACTAGTGACTAGACAGTTCTTGAATCAAGAATTCGGGAAAAGGTGACAGCGGTCCAATCATCTGGCCACCTTGATCCCTAGACTTGACGAAAATGGACAAATGGACATATAAAACATATTGTGTACCAGACTCTGTAACTACTGCAGAAGATGTGAGGCGACGCATAATAGATGCTTTTGGTACAATTTCAATTGAGTCGTTGCGAGCAGCAAATATGTCGTTTTTGAAAAGACTGAAGATGTGTGTTGAACATAACGGAGGTCAAACTAAACATTTGTTATACGTAAATACTTAAATTGAAATAAGATGGTTTTTCTATCTATGATATTAATAATAAACGTTGTGACTTTATGTTAAAATCGTGGTGACTAGATTAGATATAAATAAAAAGTTTAATAATACAACGGTTTGTAATGAAAAAGTAAAAATATCTCTGAAAATATCAATTTTAGGTATAGGAAAATATTCATAAAAATTTTGGAAAATTAACGTGCCAATTCAAAAATGTAATAATATATAGTCTTCCATTTGAAAAAAAGAAAAAATGCTCTCTGTAATAAATTAATTTTGTGCTGGTGTAAAAAACACCATGTATAATAAAATTAATATTTGGTGCTTGTGTCGTTTTAGTGCATCACTTGGCTACACAACTGTTTAATTAATAGTAATACTCACGCATCAAATTAACTTGTTAAACTTTGTGCCGACTAAACTTTTCACATTTTTTAGATGAACTCGGCAACGCCTCGTCCAAAATCAAAAAACACAAGCTCGTTCGAAAGATAATTTTACGATGAATTCAAAAATGTAAAAATATACAGGCCGTTCTATTTAAAAAATAATACCTTGAAGTTGTCCGCTGTAGTGATACACCCTATATATTTAAAAATATTTTTATAATGCGCGCATTTTACATTACATCACTTAAAAAAAAAGGAAAATTTCCAAATCATTTTAATAATGCCAGGATTCGACTTTGACGCACTAATGAGCAACCCTGTATAAACAAATTTCTTGCATGATAGATATAAGAAGATGCAGTGCCATGTAGTTCAAGACCTTCACTCATCGGTCTCTCAGATCAATACAACTGTAAAGTTTCCGTCTCTGTTTCGTGATTTGTCTTTATTATTTGGGGACGCTTCAAGATGGGGTTTAAATGATGCTGTTAAGTTTTATTATAATTTTTATTTTTATTTAATTCTTGGTAATGAATATTTCGTCACTGTTTTCTAATCGAATTGTAGTTTTTTTTTAGTTTTTCAGTGAGTAGGGACCTCGATGGGGCAGTACGAACAAGCGCTGTTAGTCGAGGTCACAGTGAAATGCGGTTCAATCAGCCGCGGGGTCAAATCCCGAATGAGGCGACCGTATTTCACTATGTTAAGTTTAAGGTGCATGTTGCATGAATGACTAGTATGTAAGGGACGCCCGCACCCCCCTGAAGTAATCCGAAAGCGGTTCGGGGAAGAGGGGGGTAGTGTGAAAGTCAAAAAAAGTTATTCAGTGAGTGTAACCGTAAAAAAAGCGAGCCTCTACAATTTATGAACTAACAAAAAATTTTACAAATTACATTTTCTTAGAATTTTCTGAGAATAAAGGAAAACATTGGTGTCCATTAAAAATTCACAAATTAGTTATAACGGGAGTGCTACAAACTTGGATTATATTATTGGAATTACGAGAAAGTCGAAACTTATTTGATTAATTTGTCATTTGTACAGTGGAACCAAATTTTTTTATTCTAGAATCGCATTCCATTCTAGAATCAGATTCAATTCTAGAATCGCCAACGGTTTCCTGATTCAAGAATCGGCATATGATTCCAATGGCGATGCAGAACGATTCTTGACGATGAAGAATCGGTTTCTATTCTGGACTAAAAATCGTTCGATAACATTAATAATTACATATTCTTACCTTTAGGACAGTTATATTCCGAGATGCACTTTTTAGAATATTCATCCCAAATAAACCCCTTCTTACATTCACAATCTGGTATACAAGTTGATGGGTGCGATGTCACCTTCTTAAAGCGATTTTGACAAGTTTTTCTGGAGAATGGGTTGGTACAGACATTCCATTCCTGATTTTCTTCACATTGAACTATTAATTATAATTTAATAAATTACAAACGAAAACCCATAACTGAAGTTATACCTTGTGGACAAAGCTCGTATGGAACACATTTTCCCGAATGAAGATCCCGTAGTAGTCCTGGTTTACAAACACATCTTCTGTTTTGCAAAACACAGTGAAATCCCAAATGTTGGTTTTGGCAAGTTCGTTCACACGCATTCTGCCCATTATTTTGAACTTCGTTCCACGAACATGCTGCGGTAGGGATACATGGTATTGAAAAAAGTGATAAATATTTAAGAGGTATCACAAAACAAGTCAACATGAGTACAGAAACTAACAAATTACAAGATGTGAACGCTTTCCTGTTTCAAGCTTTATTAATAACACTGTTAAACACACATTTTGTGACATGGAAATTTTTAAGTGTTTCTGATGTGTTTCGGCACCTTAAAAACGAATTTAATAACAGAATTTGCCTATCACGCATGAATGTTTAGTAACAAGCATTTATATTTTGCAAGTATGCATCATATGCATATTGCGCCATTTTGTGTAATGTATCAGCACTGACACAGTTTTTGTTATGTGTGTGAGGAACTAACTTTTAAATCGCAAAAACGTCCTTTCACCCCACTTGTACGAAGAGCTTACGAACTTTATTTCGAAGTTAAAGTAGGAGATCAAGATAAGTCATGGGCTCCTCACATATATTGTAAGACTTGTGTAACATTGTTAACAGGTTGGCTGAAAGGCACAAAACGTAAACTGCGCTTTGCAGTACCAATGGTGTAGAGAGAACAGAAAGACCATGCTACAGATTGTTACTTTTGCCTCAGTAACAAACTGGGCATCGGACCGATGTCCAAGCATACTGTGCAGTATCCCAATTTAGCCCCGTCGAACATAGTGAAGATCTTCCTATCCCAAATCTACCAGAATATTGAAGTTTGGACGACGAAGAACCTGAAAGCACCGGTGTTCCAACTGGTGATATGCAATTCGTACAGGAAATCGACAATGATCCACTATTTCAAGTACCAGAATGTTCAACAAACCACATCTGATTTCACATGCTGAACTGAATGATTTGGTTTGAGATTTAAAACTAGCAAAATCATAGTCAGATCTTCTAGCATCGAGATTAAAAGGATGGAATCTCCTCGAAGGTGACCTACATAGGGGAGAGACGGGCAAAACGGGGCGGACGGGCAAAATGGGGTACCGCGATTTAGAACCAAACCGCTAGCTCTATCTGTATTTTACTACAACAGTTACTTGCCCGAGACACACACGCTCTGCCCTGATCGAGTTTTAAATCACTGGTGTAAACAAAACCGTTGTAATTAAAGGAAGTGTGTTGTTTGAGTGGCAACAGAGTGTCAGTTATAATTTTTACGAGCAATTTAAAGCGAGGTAAGTAACACTAGGTTATTTTTAAATTATATTTTGTAATATCTAGTAAAAACTGTACAGTCTTGAGTTTAACACGTCACAGTGATTGTTCAAATTAACAGCGTTTTGGAATTTTTTAACACTTAACCTGAAATTATTTTTTCTTTTCAGATGGTGTTCAGATACAAACGTGCCACCCAGAGGCAGAGCTGGTCTACAGAGTCTATGGAAGAGACTGTTAAAGCTGTAATCAAAGGCGAAATGGGATATTATCGGGAGTCTGTTCAGTTTCATGTCCCGCAAACCACTTTTGAACGATACGTTAAAAAACGAAGAAACGGTCCAAATGTGCCTATTTGAAAAACTTTGGCAGTTTCAAGTCAGTTTTTACACCAGAGCAGGAACAACAAATCGCTAGCTACTTGAAGAATATGGAAGAACGGTTATTTGGGTTTACTATGGAAGAATGCAGAAGGCTTGCCTTTCAGTTAGCCGAATCAAATGGCATCGATCATCCATTCAACAAAACAACGCGAATTGCTGGAAAAGGTTGGATGCAGGGCTTCTTAAGTAGACACCCGGAACTATCAATAAGAAAACCAGAAGCGACCTCGGGAATGAGAGCCAGAGGGTTTAACAAAGTTGCTGTTTCACAGTTTTTCACGCTTCTGGTGGACTTCGTTGAGAAGCACCATTTTACAGCAGAAATAATATATAACGTTGACGAAACCGGTATCACGGTAAATCCCAAAGGAGCTTCTAAAATTATAGCAGTGAAGGGCAAACGACAGGTGGGGACGTTAACATCGGGAGAACCCGGCGAGTTAGTAACTGCGAAGATATGTTTTTCAGCAGCAGGTGCCTACATGCCTCCTATGCTGATTTTTTCCCGTAACAGAATGCAGCAAGGGTTTATGGATGGACTGGTGCCTGGCGGTTGGGTGTATTTGAATCAGGAAGGGTGGATAGACATGGAACTGTTTTTTAATTGGTTTACGAAATTTGTAGAATTTTCTAAAGCTTCAAAGCATGCACCCGTGCTTCCTCTTTTAGACGGACACTCTTCGCACACCAAGGATTTGGAACTAATAAATTATGCAAGAGATAATGGAGTAATTCTCTTGTGTTACCCTCCTCATACAACTCATCGGCTGCAAGCCCTCGACGTCTCATTTATGAAACTGCCGAGCACTTATTACGACGACGAAATAAGAAAATGGCTGAGAACTAACCCTGACCGTGTAGTAATATTTCACCAACTTTCCGCATTATTTAGTGCTGCATTCATAAGGGCAGCTACAATGACAACAGCTATAAATGGATTTAAAAAAAACTGGGGTGTGGCCTGTACATCCAGATATTGTTGCTGATGCAGATTTTCTGCCATCTACAACAACCGAAATGGAAAACAGAGAGAGAACACCTGAACAAAATTTTGACATCCCTCAAATTAAGCGTGAGTTACACCGGCCGAAAAATAGTAATCCTACGTTTTCCGAGGCAGTGCCGTCAACTTCAAGTGCTATTATTCCATTCGGCGAAAGAACTCCAGAAAAGGTTATGATACCCATCGTTAATCGGCGATCAGACGTGTCCAAATCTAACGTTTCAGCCTTTCCGATATCATGTCCAACAACTGTTATCCCCGTTCCGCAAGCCGATCAAACAACTAAACGAAGTTCACGTAGAAAAGGAAAAACCGCTGTATTGACTTCCATTCCCTACAAGACAGAGCTAGAAGAGTCTTTCCAAAGAAATAAAAAGAAAACAACACCAAAGCATGAGGTATTAAAAAGAAAAATAGGAACCGCAGAAAAAACTGAAAGAAACAAAGGGAAAGAGATCATTAAAAAAGCAAAAGTTTGTAAAAAGTGTGATTCTTCAAGCGATAGTGAAGACACTCATGACAGCGACTCGGAGTGCCTTTATTGCGGAGATCTTTATCCTGCGCCTTCTGAAGGATGGATTGCTTGCTCCAAATGCTTGCGATGGGCACATAATTCATACGCCGGAATTGATAAAGAAGACGATGAGGAGGTTTTAGTTTGTGAACTCGGCAAACAGCTAGTTTACGTTTCCTACTGAGTTATTGCGCCTTATTTTTGCCCTACCCCATTTTGCCCTACCTGTCGGGCAAAACGGGGAAAATTAGTTTATTTTATTTATGCTGTTCATGTACCCTCTTAATAATAAAACCACCTGACGTTCCTATAGATGTGCAAGTTTTTTTGTAGAGGTCTTCCAATCTTAGGTACCCCATTTTGCCCGCCACACCCTATAACTCACTTCCGAAAACGTCAAAAAGGACTTACACATTGTTTTGCTCAAGAAAGGAGTTTGGTATATTGCATGGATGTTGACAATTTATTTCACGCGTTAGAACAGAAACATGAACCAAGCAATTGGCGCCTATTTATAGATTCTTCAAAACTTAGCTTAAAAGCAGTTTTGCTTCACAACGGCAATAAATACCCATGTGTACCTATAGCTCATGCTGTTCATATGAAGGAATAATACGAGAATATGAGATATCTCCTAGAACACATCCGGTATAATGACTATGAGTGGTCAGTCTGTGGAGACCTAAAAGTGATAGCGCTTCTTCTTGGACTTCAGCTGGATGGCCACTACGTCAAACACTAACTCTGGGTCAGAAAAATATTACCAACGAACCACTGGTTAATCCTAAAACCGTATTTTTACCACCACTGCTTATTAAATTGGGCTTAATGAAAAATTTCGTTAAAGCACTAGATCGGGTTTTTGTACCTGAAACAGAAATTTCCGAGAATTAGTGAGGCGAAAATTAAAGAGGGCATATTTGTGGGACCACAAATACGAGAAGTAATGAAAGATGGCGAATTTGGCAAGTTGCTGAACTAAGTTGAACTAAGAGCATGGAGAGCTTTTACAACAGTTGTGACCAATTTTCTTGGAAATGTAAAAGCTGAAAATTACAAAGATCTTGTGACTGAATTATTTAGTGCCTACAGAGAAATGGGATGTAACATGTCTTTAAATTCACTTTCTGGATGCTCATCTCGATTACTTTCCGAAAAATTTGGGTGTCGTAAGCGACGAACATGGAGAACGGTTCCACCAAGACGTTGCAACCATGGAAAAGCGATACCAAAGCAAATGGAATCCTAGTGTGCTTGCTGATTACTGCTAGACATTAATCCGTGATGCCCCAGAGACCAAATATTGGCCTAAAACATCCGCAACAACATTTTGAAGTAAGTACTACATTAGGGACATACCGATATTAATATCTTTCGGTATAACGCACATTTCGTAGCAAATAAAGTGTGGGTGATAGAGAAAATCCAAAGCCATTTTCTGCTTTCTGGTGAAATTTTACATAACATACGCCATGTTTTATCCATGTTACAAGAAAATTTATTTTTGTTTACCAGTGTAATTACAACAAAAAAATGTAATTAATTGTTTCGCTCTAAATTTTAAATATTACGTTGGAACTGCCCTTCTTCCATGTCGATACATCTTAGGAAGAAGTGTTTCAAAACTGCCCAGCCTTGCTGGAATTGTTTAGTAGCTTTTTCAATTTGGTGTTGCAACTTGGCAGGATTACTCACAGATTTTCAGAAACTTTCAAGATAAAAATCGGGACTTTTGTGTGTTTTTTGGTATTAAATATTGATAAGGCCTGATTTGGCAACCGATGTTGCTTAAGATTTTTCGTGTTGTTTTTGATCGTATCACATTTTGCTTGAAAATCTAACATTTTTTGTTTAACATCCAGTATATATTTTGACATTTGTAACACGAATAAAAATATCTTTTTACCTGTTTGGCAATATTGTAAGTTTATACATTTTCCACTCACTTCATCCCGTATGGTACCTGGTTTACAAACACAACCTGGTTGACAGATTAACGAATTGCATGATGGTATATACGGTGTTTGACAAGTTGGTTGGCAGGAACTTTTGCAGTCTTTTGCTATTTCATTGTCAGGACAATGAAAGTAACCTGAAAAATATTCGTGAATAAAATGCTTTAATAAAATTACAAATTTTTAAAATAAAGTGAGTAAGCGATTACTGTTACATACAAGACCCAACCATTTTCTACAAGTTAATACAGTAAAATTGACATTATTATACCAAAATTGCAGATTTTCAAGAACTGCTGAATCGTAATATTAAATGTTACCATAAATTATTAAATCACGCACTTATTGAAATATATTAAAAAAATATCTTTTGGATTAAAAAAACTGAAGTGCAACTATTTTAATTCCATTATCACTTTAGTAGCAAGTCCTACCTTTAGTTGCAGATACGAATACATAGAAATTGCAAAGAAAAATGCCGTGAAACTTCATCGTTCACTTTTAGTTGCACCTTCTGCAGCGTACTAAGATTACACAATAATGATGTATTTTGCAAAGTAACCTTTTATATACAGCAGGAATAACAGATAAATGTTTACCCATTTGATGTTTATTTAAATTGCAAAACATAACATGAAATTAGCGTGGTTTTGGATTTGTTTTGTTTAAAGTAACACGTTCCCTAACTACACGTGAGATGAGTGGTTTTATTTTTCTATTCGAGAGGTATAAGGAAGTATAGTTGCGTGAAAAACATTTGGACTTCTAGGAACTCTACAAGAGATTTTTAAAAATAATTGGTTTGTAGTCGCCGATATTTTGCGTGTAGCTGGATAATGATAAAATTTCAAACCAGCAGCTTAAAAACTGAGACAAGAAGCTTTAAAAAAGTTAGATATGTTTTGTGGTGGTATTTCTGAGTTACAGTTAAGCTGAAATTGTAGAAAATTTAGATCGAATGTTTTGCTCGTCCAAAACTGTTAATGAAGTTGCCGAAACAGCTGTAAAAGTAGCGTGTTTCCAAAATGTTTAATAATATTGATATAAATATGTACAATTTCACTTAAGTGTATCTACTATCCGTGTTGATCTAAATGTGCCGACAACGACAATAAATCAAGTAACATTTTTACCTAAAGATCGAAGTAGATTATATATTATGCTTTACAACAACTAATTCAGTTATAGCCATGAAGAATTTTGGACAAACATAACATGATGACCAACTTCCAGAGGAAGCGACGTTATCTTAATGTTATTAAGGGAATACCCTGTATTTTTAGGCTAAAAGTGGTAGTTGCATAAACAGGATATTTTAAAATGTAGACTGAGTTGATTTGTTTAATTATAATTAG
>JABXWE010015625.1:0-36326 GCA_014611495.1 Limonius californicus
AGTTACATATATTACACTTGAAGGGTTTCTCTTCTGTATGAGTGCTCATATGGTTTTGCAAGCTACTCTTGTGTGCACTTTCATAGTTACATATATTACACTTGAAGGGTTTTTCTCCTGTATGATTGCTCATGTGACTTCGTAAGTTACTCTTCTGTGCACTTTCAAAGTTACATATATTACACTTGAAGGGTTTCTCTCCTGCATGAGTGCCCATACGGTCTTGGAAGCTACTCTTGTGTGCACTTCCATAGTAACAAACATTGCATTTATAAAACTTTTCCCCAGTATCCGTTTTAACACTTTGATTCAATGGAGGCTCTATTATAACTTGATCTTCATTGTTACCACAGGTTTCAAGTTTTATGTCTAATTCTTCATGTAATGATTCCAATTTAATCGACCAATCAAAATCACGTTTAAAATCGGACGCTTCTGAAGGCAATTGCGATGTTTGAATCTCTTCCTGTTTTACTGTAACATATATACATGTTTATATGTGAGTTACTAAATATTAGACATGTAACTAAATTAGCACGACATTTTAAATAGACGCCCAAATGTTTTCAGTTTTAAATAAATATCAATTAAGAAATATTTAAGTTCTACCTCACGTCATTAAACTACTAATATTTTTTTTTATTATCGTGATCCTCGTTTGTACCGCTTGCGCAGTGTCGAGGCGGTGTGGGGCAAGGCTAAGATAGTTTGTGCTATGCACAACAGGGCCCGCCTCTGCGGGTTACCGTGTTGGTGCGAAACTATGCTTGGCTTGCCTGTTGTGTGTGAATGTTTTTGTTTATGGTCTTGATACTCCTCTAATGCGACCGTAATTCGAGGAGTGCCATTAATACTACTAATATTTGGTTAGTTTTAATGGTAATTTTCAAATTAGCATGGTAGCCACAAATTTTATTGGCACGCATTGTAAAAATACCAAATTTTTTTACCGGGCCGAAATTACATACGTATTTGGATACGTATCTGACAACATTTATTTTTAAATTTTCTAAATTATCGATTTTAAGCCTTTCTGACGTACTTAAGGGCAGTGGAGTCAAGATTATACAATTATAAAGTGGTTAAGTGCGTCCGCCATCATCGATGATTTCCATATGCCTCCAGGTGACGAAATAAATATTACTAAAAGCAAAAACATATTACCTACTCCATTGTAGATAATTAGCAGGCCACTGGCCTATAATCAGAAGAAGAAGAAAAACAAATTAAATTAAGAAACATGTCCGTTTGATTGAAGCCACAAAATTAATCATTCCCTATTTAGTAATTCAAAGGCACTGAATCGTCCTCGTTAATGCAGTAAATTTCTAAATTTCTGGTGTATGATTCTGCATGTTCTACTACTGTGAAAATTTAGAAAAATACAAAAAATGTGTTCTAAGTATTTGAAAGGCGGGGTAAACCTTTATGGTGTAGATGGCTTTCACAATTTTTCAGTAAAAATTTGCCCCATTCCCACCCAAAATGGCAGTTACAATTGCGGTGTATACGTCATCAATTTCATTTTTCATTAAATAAATCGCGATTATTCACTGAAACCATTTAGCCCTAAAGAATTTAGAAAATATCAGCAAATTGCGGTTTTGGAGCAACCATAACATGTTGCAGATAAATGTCTTTCGCGCGATATGGTAGATGACGGAAGTATATAGAGAATTAGTAATTAGAGAATATGTACATAAAAACACTAGTAAGTGGAGAAGCTTGAAAAGAATCATTATCATCATCATCATCTGACATGGAGCTGACTCGAAGGTCGATTCTGGATACGCCAGGTCCACCCCATGCCAGTAGGTGGGTAGGAAGTTACGGATTAGGGTGGGATCGGGTGGGGCATTGCAGAACGTTAGCATGTCTGTAATGTATACCACAAGACACCGCTGCTGCAACACCGGCTAGTTAGTAAACTACGCATCAATGGGTGTTGAGTATGTAGCCGAAACCGTTATGCCATTATGCGTTTGAGCCTAATACACCTCCTTCGCATCCCCAACCCTCGCCTCCGCCGCCGATCGCCAGACATCCAGCGTCCTCTCTCCCGCCGACACCTGCTTCTCTCCCTCTCCCATGCCCCCCGCACCCACCCCTGCCTGCTCCCCCAGTCGTCTGCTGAGCGGACTCCTCGGCCTACGCGCGCACTCCTCCCATCTCTCCTCGGACCTCCCCCATCCCACCTTCCTCGCGCCCAGCCCTCTCATGTCTCCCCGGGTATGCCGTCGTGCACATCCCCCTCCCCTCCAATGATGCACTCCATGAGCAGCACGATCCTCCGATCTGCATGTCCTCCGCCCGCATGGAACACTCCAGGTGTACAGGACGGACGGCCGGTCCTCCCAGAATAGGCGCCCAGCGTCCATCTCGTGATGCAGCGAGCCGTCCAACACAGCAAGTACATAACCGACCCCATCACAT
The DNA here is from genome assembly GCA_014611495.1 of Limonius californicus. Taxonomy (NCBI): domain Eukaryota; kingdom Metazoa; phylum Arthropoda; class Insecta; order Coleoptera; family Elateridae; genus Limonius; species Limonius californicus. The sequence goes on from JABXWE010015625.1 coordinate 2,434, forward strand.
GAACATCCAATACAAATCGTAGCAGCACGCTTACATGCATGACCAATGAAAACATTGCTAAGTAATGAATCAATTAATCAAGGAATTAGTTAAGTAAAGGCGACGAAGCTCTATGAAACCACAACATTACTAAGTGAGTAAGCAGTTTAGCAAATAATTAGTGAAGTAAAGTCGACTAATTTCGATGAAGGGAGTCTGGATTAGAGGAGATTACAGTTGCAAAGCGCGTCCCTCCCTTTTCTCGTTTTCTATTAGAATACTAGTGCTACCAACTACTTCTACAGACTACCAGGCCTACGAGACTCTTAGCTTTTAATGCGCCCTCGGTGTTATTTTGGTCGGTGTCGAGCGCTGGTTCGTCCCCTCCTGATGGAACACCCTGTAGAGGCGACAGTGGTCCTCTCTCTTCCGTTCTGCGGTGGATATATGCGCACTTGCACTCTATGGATTGCCCCCACAATTGTTTTTTTTTTAGTCTATTTGAAATATGCACCGGAACTTTTGGGGTGGACTGTATTGCAATCTATTTTTAGCTCCACGCAGGTACCGCGTCGGGAAGTGTGCTTGCCGCTGGCACCGTTCACGACGGAATTCTAGTAGAATTTACCCGATGATGTAAACCGCCCAACACATAATCTGATCCAAACAGAAGTGCGAACTAAGAGCGGGTATGAACCATGTATATTCACCAAATAAACTTAATAAGCCTATTTGTAGCGACTTTGAAACTTTCATTGCGGAACGCGGTCCGATGCCATCCGCCGTGTTAGGCTGCCGGGCAAAGAGTTCCGTAAGTGGAGAAGCTTGAAAAGAATCAGAGGAAAAATAATATAGTAATAAAAGAGACAACTTTTAAAAGGGGAAACATGCAAGAAGAAGTGAAAACGTTCATGGAACAAGAGTTGGCGGTAAAAGTTTAGATAAGGCAAAGAAACACAAACATGGGAGGCAAGACCAAGCGTAAAGAGGTCAAGAGGAAGACTGAGGAAGCAATGTAATGCCACAATCGCCGAAATTTTACAAGTGATAGAAAAGCCCTGGGCGCAGGCGAAGGTGAGGGCAGCAAACGGAAATGAATGGATCAACTTCTACAGTACGTAGAAACATAACCTCAACACCCTAAAGGGTAAATAGAGGAGAAGATTAAGTAAGTAAATAAGAAAGATTACTCACTGAAACCATTTAAACCTGACGAATACAAGAAATATCTGAAATTTGTTGAATATGTTGCAGATAGATGTCTTTTACGCGGGATGGGAGCCGATGATGGAGAAGTACCATACGAGTCAGTGGAATGTCCTAGCTACTATCGATGAATTCACATAAACAAGTGTCTAGATCACGATATTCAGTTAAGTAGCATAAAATATGAATCATTTATATTAAACTGTATTCTCCGTGAAAACTGGAAGTATATGGCAAAATATGCACGGGCTTTAGGCGAATTGTAGAAATAATACAAGGGTTTATATAGGTTGGAGTAGAACAGAATATTTTCAAAATTAAATGGTTATCGAAATCTATTTCATTGAACACACACTCATACATTTATGGGGACTGCCCAAAACGCCGAACGGCGCTAAACGACGACACATTTCGTGAACATGGCGTCGGAGCCGAATACAAATCTAAATTTGTATATGACCCAAAATGCCGACAACAAATTGAGTCGGCGTTTTGGTAATTCGGCGAAATGTCTACGAATGCATCTATGCCGTTTGTCCTAAGTGTCGACCACAACCCAAGTCGGAGTTTTGGTCACTGGGCCGCTAACGATGAGAGAAAATTAAACAAAGTCGTTAGCACCGACTTTGGTTTATAAATTTTTCAAATTTTAACTTTTATTTTTTTAATTTTCTTATTTATTGGACGATTTCTGCTTTGAACAGTAGGTACATTTTTGAAACATCATGTATATGTTACATACAGGGTGTATTAGAAATGGCGGATAATATTCACATCACGCGATTCTACGTTCAAAACCAAGCACAAAACTCTAGTACCAATTTGGTCTTAGACGAAGAGTTTTTAAATTATCAGCAATTGAAAGATTTATAATTTGGCAACGTTGCCCAACTTAAACCTAAGTAGATGTATGCATTTAGTTACCCATGATCAAATACTGTAATTCCAAAATTAAATCAAGTATGTGAAACGGAGAGTTTGCAGGGATCAATAATTGCTTAAGAGGCACTATCAATTGTTTACGCCTACTAATTAGTACCTGACCCCCCTCTCATTGATTAAAAGGGTGTAAGTATGTTCATTGGTACAAATAAACAATTATTATACTCAAGAGTACTGTTTTTCCACCAATTAATTCTATTTCTGAAAAATTTTATAACCGCCTCTAACTTTTTTCTTGATGATGATGAAAACCTTTATACTCCTACTATTGAGTATAATAGGTATTTAGTAGATAATTAAATAAGTGTGACAATCTCGACGCTGATTTTAAGCAAAAAACACAAAAAAGTAGCGTTCGCTACGTCTAGAACTTTTCCCGATTTATTAAAATTCGTCAACAATTAGTAGGTACCTTAGTATAATTTACCTATCTAATATTTATTTACGAAACATGTACAACATCGCGGCCAAACGAACCGACAGGCTGTTTTAGCGTTATAGCCAGTGTTTGGTAGTATCTAGATAGATGTAGAGTCCTCTATAGTAAGAGTAAAGACATTAGCGTGGCTCGCTTTTGATTGGTTGTAGAGACATAAGGTCGATTGTTGCGTGCGTCCGCCATTAACCCTCCAAACAAACAGGTTGTTGGCGTGTTGTCATATGCGTTTTATAGAAAAATATTCCGTTTTGTGCCATTTTGTGTGATTTTTTTTATAAACTGTGATATTTGACAATTAGAGACTTTAGTAGTGAACAGCTGTGTTATTTAAACAGTAATTTCCGATCTGTAAGTATTTGTTTACCAAACATTTCAGCAGGTAGTTAGGTAGTTGTTGGAACAATTTTCTTAAATTTTGTAGAAAATGGTTGGTTGTTCAGCAGTAGGATGTTCTAATAGAAGTGAAAAAGGATTCACCATGAAATACTTTCCCAAGGATCCAAAAAGGCGAAAAGAGTGGGCAGCAAAAATGAAAAGAGCAAATTGGACACCTATAATCTATTCACGATTGATTTGCCATCCAACAGGCTATGGAAATCTGGGGGAAAGTGTGGTATCATTGAAATTTGTCAATTAATTAAGTTGGGTTATGCTAGTTTTTCTTGATGGACGTTATGTTTTTTGAAAGCTGGCAATGTTGCCAGTGGAGCTTGTTTGTTCATTTAACGTCCGCCTATTGCTGCTCAATATTGGTTTATAATACTTAGATATAATTATGATTTCATTATAAATAAAATAATAACTATAATTTAAATGTTGTAACACATACCAAATACATATTGCTGTTCTTCTTTCACGAGAATTCTGAACTCAAATCGTATGTATACAGAGCATATTCTATGCCATTCTTTGTTGTCCTACATTTAGGTCTTGCAGCAAATTAAGAAGAACTAACATCTATGCCGCTCATGTACCCATTGACGACTCGCGGATCCATTTTGGTAGATCCACGTTTCGCGTAGCCATACGAATGTCACATTTTGATATTGGAGAAATTGTCTCAAAAATTTAATTTTGGATGCAACGACGTGTTTTTGTTCACATAAAATTTTGCGTCCATTCTCTATTTTGTGTTTATAACCCATTGATTTAATAACTTTGAATAAAGTAGTCCTGCCCCCCTTGTATTCATAATTTTCGCGAGTCATCCAAGAGTTTGTCGAGAGTAAAATGTTCATTCTTCTGATGATACTGCCAAATTTGTCGTTGCAAATTTTTCTGAACGTGTAATTTAAGAAAACGTCCGTCTTAGCGCCTATACTACAAATGGAAGATTTCAAAACGTCCTGTCTTGTGATAAAATGTCCCTTATAGAACGCTCAGACACCTAAAATTATAAGTAATTTGCAATTGCATATTTAAGAAATAATACATGCTTACCCCAAATATATCAATTAATCGATTTATAATCGTAAATCATATGAAATCTGGCCTATCTCTTTTATAATGGCTGAAAGCTTTCACAATTTGCAGTTTAGTAACTGACTTTCAGCATTCTGACAATTAAGAAGGTATGATATATTATCTGTTTTATTAATTCTAAACTTACTAGATTATTTTAGAAAAGTAGGGGACTCTAGAGCTGGCAACAGGGCAATTTCATTTTGACATTGCTAGAAATCAGTCAAATAATATTTAAGAAAGGCAACTTAAGAAAAAAAAAACACAGCCTACTGGATGGCAAATCAATCGTGAATAGTGTATACTGATCGTTCAGTTTTGTGTGAGGTAAGTAATCAGAGTGATAATACTAAACATAAAATATAGTTTTTTAGTTTACAAGGTTTTTAATACAATCATGTGCTTTTAATAGATCCATTTTTCTGCTGAGATGTGGGAAAAACCACGAGCTGATGGAAAACGTAAACTAAAGGCTAATGCTGTGCCAACAATATTTAGTTTTTCAAAAAAAGATAAACGTCGAAAACCACCAAAAGAGAGACGAATTACACAATCAATGGTTATTGAGGAAATCGAAGCAGGTCCATCAACTAGTGCTGTTGCAATGTCTTCATCATCATCTTCAATGTCTTTGTCTGAGTCTCCTGTAATAGAGATTTTAAAAACAAATACTGAAGACGTTGCTAAACACCATCACCACCAACAACACATTGCTCGACTCACGGTGAAAAATAATTTGTTGAAAAAAAAGTTACGAGCATCTCAAAGAAAAGTGAAAAAATTGGAAACACATATAGCCAACGATAATGCTGTTAGTAAGCAAAACAAATATTTCAAACTGTTGTCAGGTGTTTTTAATGCCGATCAAATATATGCAATAGATCATAATATGAAATTCAAAACATGGTCAAATGAAACAGTTAAGAAGGCTTTAATTCTTGAATTTTTAAACATTAAAATTGAAAGCATGACTCACCACGAACGAGATTGCGTTATTGCCCTAGATGAAATGGCAATAACGTCATCATTAGTTTTTGACACTTCTATAAAGCAATATATTGGTCATGTGACTTTACCTGAGCACACAGGAATTGCAACTCATGCACTTGTAATGTTAGGTGGAATTACCTTTAGATGGAAGCAAACAGTAGCATATTATTATACTGGCATGTAAAATATTTTTAAAATGCATGGGCTCAATTTTAGAATTGCAATATTATTCTATAGAATGGAAAACTAGATACAAGAGCCATCATTATAAATTTTGTAAGAAGTATGTACATTGAAGAAATCAAACTTTATTAATTTATTAACACTGATTCTCTAATTTTTAAGTTTTAATAACAGGGAACTTTCTAATGTATATTTTTCTTTTAAGGTGATTCTACAAAAGGCACTGTGTATGAGGGAATCCTGATGGAAATTATATCAAAAGCAGAAAATCTAGGGTTGAAGATTGCTAGTGTGACATCAGATATAGGTAGTTCCAACTTAGTCCTGTGGAAAAAAATGGAAGATCACAGCAGGGCGTCATTCAGGAACAAAAAACTTTATAGAACACCCAAGGGATAATTCCGCAAAAATTTGTATACTGGCAGATATCCCACATGTATTTAAAAATATGAAAAACATGTTAATCGCAAATAAGGTTATATATATTATCTCTGAAAATATTCAAAGAAAATATGCTTTACCTACTAATGAAATTAGAGCACAACACATAACAGATTTAATTAATCATCAGAAAAATTTGGATTTTCTGCTAGCACCCTCATTAACTGAAGAAGATTTATTGCCTGATCATTTTCAGAAAATGAAGGTGAAAACCACGACAAATGTTATTAACCATGATGTTGCCAGTGGTTTAAAGTTTATAGCAGAAGAGTTAAATAAACCTGAATATATAACAGCTTGGTACATTGATATAATAACGAAATGGTTCCATTATATGACGTCAAGACATCCAAGTTGTGCTCTAAGTAAATTATCACTCGAGTCATATGAAAATGCCATCCAGTTTTTACATGATTTTATTGAAATTATGAATGAATTATATGTTGGGGAAGCAAGACATTGGAAACCTTGTCAGACGGGAGCTGTTATTTCTACCACCTCAATTCTTGACATCCAGGATTATTTCTTAAACACCAAAAATTATGCTTTTGTGCTAACTTCTCGTTTCATTCAGGACTGTGTGGAAAATTTATTCAGTAGTATCAGAGCTAAACAGCCAGTACCAACAGCATTACAGTTTAAAAATAATCTCCGTTTGATAAGTGTATCTCAGTTTTTAAAAGATGTGTCAAAAACCAATTATGGCGAAGATGATAGAGAATTTTTAGCAGATTTTTAGATATGCAAAAATCCTCAACAAGCCCTGGACCTTAATCAGAGAAAGTTTCTTGTAAACCTTTGTCCCAAGTGGAGAAAATTTCAGGCGAATCTTTGCCAGAACTCAATCTTAATACTAGTTAAATGAACTCGTTGTATTGTATTACTGGCTATTTAATCAATAGTATTAAAAAAAACACAAAAACCTGTAGCGTATGTATTGGTAGTGTAGGAAGTACCAATTACATACAGTCAATGGCGAGTATGGCACGCTTAACAAAGATTAAAAGTTTCAAAAAAAAAATACTTTGTTCTATTGTAATGCGAAAACTTTTGAATTCATTTTACAAATAGAACGCGCTTTTAAACCAAATTATAACAATCTGAAAAATACTGATACAGATTTAAAGAAAGCGTTGCTAAAAATCGCTGAAGATGAAACTTCTATGTTCGACTTACCTAACTGTCATAATTTGAAAAAAAAATTATAACTCGATTTGTACTGTTTCGATTAAAAATTCTAAGCAAAAAACGTTTACGTCGCAAAGAATATTCCAGTAAAACAATGCGATCTTGAAATTTTTTTAGATTTGTATACTTTTGATTAAAAATCTTTAGCCCAAAATTTTTAGTCCTTAAAAAATAATATGAATTAATTTAATTAGCAGTTAATGATACCATTTTAAATTACTCTATAATATATTTTTGATAAATGTTCAATTAATAACGTTATATTAAATACAATACTGTAAATATCAGGTAATTGTGTGTCGTTATTTTCTTATATACCAATTAAAATCCTTTATTGTAGTAGATGCACTTTAACAACAATATAAAGTATATTTTGTCTCATTTATCGTTGAATAAATAATTCTAAAACACTCTAAAACCTTGAATTTGTATTCCTCCCCATTCAACTGTGTATGAATTTGGAGGAAAAATGGCGGCGACCTTGATCATGTCTTTACTCTTACTATAGAGGACTCTAGATAGATGTATCTAGATCCTGAATTAAGATACTATTCTAGTATCTAGTATTTGTATCTAGATACATTTATAAAAGCGGATCTTGTATCTGTATCTAGATCCTATTAGGAATTATCTATTAATTTTGGTTACAGTGTACCGCGTAACAGGTTCACGATTTGGATGTATGTAAATAAAGCGTACACATCGCCGTGAGTCTCTTTTTATCACCGTAGCCGATCATCATCAAAATTTCGATACGTTCAGTTTCTGTTAAACGTACCATGGTTAGAAATTCGTATTTAACACAGGACACAGACTAAATTTTAATCACTTATTAATACTAACCGTCACCGAATTGATATTACAGATTTGCATTTGTTCAATTTTAAACAGTTTCCAACAATTGCTTACTATTGTCTTTTGTTTAACTTGCAATAAGTGTACCTGATGAAAAATGTTGCCAGTGACAAAAATAAATGTTTACCGTGATTGTTCTTGAAATTTTTATTATGCAAATGTATGATATTTTTACATGGCTGTATAGAGAATAAAAAGCACTAACTGGTCATGCCATAAAAAGTGTAGGTTGCTATTACAAAAAAAAAATGAAAAACTCCAAATTGTGGCAAATAACTTGATAGGAAATTTTTGTAAGAAACTTTTTTTCGTAAAGTTATTATTTAAGGCTGTAGCATCGACGTTCCTTACTTTTTATTCACCCTATATATGTATCCAATTTCAAATTAATATCTCACATGTTGTCCAATATATTAAGTAATTTCAAATAAATTGAAATTTTCAACACCCTGTATCTTGAAAACGAAAGCCCTGAGCGTATATGTTCATATGAACTTTTCATCATAAAATTGTTTTGTTTCTCTATTTGTTAAAACTAAAGTTTTTGCTTGATTTTCAACGTAGAATCGCGTGACGTAAATATTATCCGGCATTTTAATACACCCTGTATGTAAAATATACATAATCAATAGCCTTTCCGTCCCACTGCTGGGCATCAGCCTGTCCTCTGCCACGTGTTTCTTCTCAGCGTTAAGGTAGAAACACGGGGGACCTACAGTTTAACGTCGAATCCGAACGACAGAAATTCCAGAGAAGGTTTTTTGCATTAAGATCCCACGGTTGCAAGCCGAATTGGGATATTGTGTGATGTGTGTTGCAGACAAGATTTTTATAAATCTGCATAGTTCTGCTTAGGTTTCGAACCCAAGCCAGAATCGACGTTTTATTCAGAAAGCGAGCGCTCTACCAACTGAGCTACCACCACACATTGGTACATGGTACACACATACATGGTGTTTCAAAAATGTGGTGCATAAAATGTACCTACTGTCTAAAACAGAAATCATTTGATAAATAAGAAATTAAAAAAAATAAAAGATAAAATTTTGTAAAATTTTGAAAAATATAAACGAAAGGCGGCAAATTTATATTCGTATTCTGTTTTGTATGACATTAAATAAAAGAACATCGCAACTTTAATATTTTATTTGTCACCTGATGTTCAACCTTCGATTACATTTTGTGGACTGTGTCGAATCGTGAAATCGACCGACTGAAATCGAGGTCCAACGAGCTCTCGCGAGCTTAAGACTAAACATATTCGGCTCCGACACCATCTCCACGAACGATGTGTCGTCGTTTCGCGCCGTTCGGCGTTTTGTCCAGGACCCACACTTATCCCATTGTCACAGTAGTTACTCACGCCTCTCACTTCTTGTACTTTCAATACTTGTGCCATAGTTCAGTCTTTAAGCCTATTCATGTTTTAAATATTCAAAATTTTCTCCTTTCCTACAGGTTCATATCTTAACTATTCAATTACTTATTCTTTACATTAATTTTTGAAGTGCAGTTAACAAATACTGGCAATCCGTCCCTTACTCTACGTGGGTGGTAGTAACATTATAATATTTTTTTTAGATGTTTGATCAAATACAGGGTGTCCTTTAAATGCCTTAAAAGCTTCAGGTAGAATTTTTCCTTTATGAATGCTTAATACAAATCTTCAAAAAAAAGTAGGTATTTGGAGCTTAGTTTTCTTGTACGAGAGTGTTAAAGTTCATATCTTTAAAACAGAATTTCATGGAAACAATAACGAGAACTTTAATGTTGCACGTATCTGCCGATAAGTGACTGACTGCCACTTGATTATGTAAAGATTAATATTGAGTCGACGCTCTAGTTGCTCTTCTGGAAGTACTGTTAAAAATGATAAATTTCGTAAATACTACATTTGACAACAGTGCAAGGCCATCGTATTGTGATGAAAAGTAGAAAATTTGTTTTTCGACATTTGTCAAAATCTTTGATTTACTTATCGGCATTGTCATTTTCCTTCAGTTCCTGGTTCGTTGTGAGTTTATTTGCGTTTTTCTGTATTCATTCACTTTGTTGCTTTCATTCATTTTGTTGCTTTGGTTCCTGTTTTGTTATTGGGTTATTTGCATTTATTTCCTATGGAGTACGACACAAACGAGTACGTTGACATGATTTGGGTTCTTGGGGAGTGCCACGGAAACTGCAATCAAGCTGCTAGGATTTACGCCGAGCGTTTTCCGAATAGGAAACATCCCAGCCATGTGGTAATTCGGGCTACAAATCAAAGGCTTAGAGAAACAGGAAATATCCGTCCTGCTCCCAATGCTGATAGAGGCCGACCAAGATATGTTAGAAACGGAAATTTAGAAGAGGAGGTACTGGAACTTGTAACAGATGATCCGGGTACTAGCGTGCGTGCTCTTTCTAGAGTTGTTGGTGCCTCCAAGACCACCGTTTATAACATCTTGAAGGAAGATCTACTTTATCCGTTCCATAAAGTAAGAGTGCAGCATTTATTAGAGGAAGATTACGAGAAACGTGTTAGCTTTTGCGATTGGTTATTAGAAAAACATAGAGGAAATGCAAGATTTGTAAACAACATTCTGTGGACAGACGAAGCGACATTTACGAGAAATGGCATCTTTAATTCTCACAACCAACATATCTGGGCACATGAAAATCCTCATGCTCTGCACCACGGAAATTATCAAGTTCGGTTTTCAGTGAATGTTTGGGCAGGAATCGTAGATAATAAACTCCTTGGGCCTTTTGTACTACCTAACCGATTAAATGCTGAGAACTACTTAAATTTCTTAAATAACGACCTTCCACCTTTATTAGAAGATGTTCCTTTGCAAGTTCGTCGGGATATGTGGATGCAACAAGACGGAGCTCCAAGTCACTACGCTGCTAGAGTTAGGCAATGGTTTCACGAAAATTATCCACGAAAATGGATAGGTCGCGGAAGTAGGGTAGCCTGGCCTCCACGAAGTCCCGATTTGACGCCACTTGATTTCTTTTTGTGGGGTCATTTGAAAAACTTGGTATATTTGACGCCTGTTGAAAATTACGAAGATTTGGTACAGCGTATAGGTGAGGCGGCGACAACCATAAACGAAGACATGCTGCGGCGTGTCCAATTATCCATTATTACAAGGGCAATGAAATGCCACGAAGTTGGAGGCAGAAATTTTGAACAATTTGTAAATTAATAAAATACAAAAAGGGTTGTGCATAATGATTTTGGTTTTATTATTTAAAATCCAGCAGAATAGTTTGCATTGGCAGAATGATTCAAACAATTTAAAAAATATCAGATAAGAGTAATAATGAACAGTCTAATTTTTAAATCAACATCACTGTCATTCAGTTTATTAATTACCTCTTTTTATCAGACGCGGTTAAAAATGATAAATGAATATTATGTAATTTAAAAATTTAAATGATAAAATAGTTATTTTTATAACAAGTGCCGAAAACAATTCATCACAAACAAGTGCAGAATTTGACGCACGAGGCCGAAGGCCGAGTGCGGAAATCTGCACGAGTATTGGAATTGTTTTCGGCACGTGATATAAACAACATTTTACCTACAACTGTTCACTGAAAGAATTATTATAATGTGATTAAAATTCATAAAAAATTGATACTATCCCGTCAAATCGTCATTTTACGACGTTGCTAAGCGCGTTGCTAGGGTTTGTTGATTGCTTCATTGTTCTTGGGCGCCATTAAAAAAACGCATTATTAATTCATTTCTGTAATTCAATTTGACATTTCTGTAAACAAAAAACAGATGTGTTTTTTGGAAACCTCGAAAGCACAAGTGCGTTAAACGTCTCCTTCCCAACCGTTGTCAAGGCTACTTTAGTTACGTAATAATAATAAAATCAAACAGTTGTAGGTAAACGTAATTTTTGGACATCTCAATTTTGCTTCATGTAATGTCGGCCTACTAATTAAATTCTCCATAAATGCAAAGACATCGTCAACGTTGCCAAGTATAATATTCTTTAAGTGTCTCGTGTGAGGAAACTAAGCACTATAGGAAGTTCGTGTTAGTGTTTTTGAGGACTGTATTTCTTACAGAAGAGTGCTACCTGAAGCTTTTAAGGTATTTAAAGGACACCCTGTATAATTACATTGTTATAAAGCTACTCTGCGCATTGATTTACATGGATACAGTAGGGCTCTTGGGCAGTGGTCCAGTTAGATGACTGGGGGCAACTGGGGAATCTAGCTGTTCCACTCCTCTTGGCCAAAACTACCCCCGCAAGTAAGCAGAAGGCACCTGGTGTTATTTTCGAAATGTATGATATGCGCGTTCTTAAAAATACGCTGGAGAGAGACATTTGACACTTTTTGACGAAAGATTTGGGATAAGTTATTAAGGAAGGTCTTCTGTAGAGGGTGGATGACTAGAGAGGAAAAAGCGCATAGCTTGAAAAAATATGTTTAAATTTATTTGTGCTTTTTGCTAGTATTTATTTTGTCATCTGGAGGCGTACAGAAGCCGTCGCTGATGGTGGATGTACCTGACCACTTTATAATTGCTTAATCTTCACTCCACTGGCCCTAATAGAAAGCTTAAACATCATAATTTTACAAATATAAAAATACTTATGTCTCAAAGTGGGCATCTGTCAGGTACGTATCCAAATACGTATGTATGTAACTTCAGCTCGGTAACTACCTTATAATTGTTTTTTGAAGGAAAACCTTGTTTTATTATTATTTACGTGCTGGTGCTTGATTATGGGTGTATAATGCAAACTTACCGTTCGTTTCTAACGCACTTCGAGATAATTCTTCGTTGATTTTGGTTTGATGCCCGGTATAGGATGTAGAATTGGTAATATTTGATAGCGAAGTAACGTCAGGTTTGACATCTTCATGCATATCAGATAAGGTATCCATGTTGATATGCACACGTTTTCCTGTAGTAAACAATTCTAAGATATGAAAATGTAATTTTTAAAGTTAATATGCAATATCACTCACCTTTATTGTAGAAATGAGTAATAGCAAAAAAAGTTAATCCTGTTAGATGACTACTTGTTTAACAACGCTTAGTTAATTAGAAAAATTCTGGGGTCTATCAACATATTCTTCCAGGTTAGGTAATGGTAATGGTCATTTGAACTACTTTCGATTCTTATACAGTATGAATCAAAGAATAGTATACCAACCATTGATGCTAAGGTGTTTTCTATTGATTATTTGTGCTTTCACAAACCTCGTACGCCAAACGCTTTGATATGAGGCAACGTGGATAATTAGGGCTTCTAGTAACTATTGTGAAGTTCCAATCCCTTGCAAACTACTTTACACTAAAACTATCAAATGGAACATTAATTATCACACACAACCTCATCTGGGCACCCAAAATTTGAGAATAGTGATTTTAACGTAATGCATATATACAGAAGGGAGATCAAGTAAATGAAAGAATCCGAGAAATAAAAAAGGAGTTTTGGGAAAAATTTTCTAAGGATATGGAATATGATTTGTATGGCGGACAAAAAAAGGTATGGAACATGCTACGAAGCAGAAAAAAGCCAATTAAAGAATACGTAGAAACAAAAACTATAACACTGGAGCAATGGACTTCAAAAGACTCACCCTACAAACGCAGAAAAAGAAATTATATTGAACTACGACACGAGATGGATGACCCATTTGCAATTAGTGAAGATGATTTAGCATCAGCGATTAGAAAACTAAAAAATCGAAAATCCCCCGGTCTCGATCAAAAATCACAAACGAAATGATCAAGCACGGAGGATACGCACTTACCCTCCAATTAACCATCTTTTATAATAAAATATTTAACACAGGGCTTACAACCAAACCAACGGCGCTCGAGCATTACCGTCCCAATTTTTAAGAAAGGATCGAAAATCAATCCACAAAGCTACAGGTGTATGTCTGCTAAGCAGCCTTCTGAAATTATTAACAAAAACAATATCAGAGAAAGTAGTTTCGATATTAAAAGGGAGCTAGGAACAGCAAGGCTTTCGTCAAAACAGATCAACTATAGAAACATTCTACGCCAGATTATAGAAAAATCCATCGAATACGATAAACCAATATATCATTGTTCCATTGACCTAACGCAAGCATTTGATCGGATCAAAGTAGAGGATCCTCTTAACATTTTTTTTTATTAGCCCGCAGTATCCCATTGTTAGGCATGGGCCTCCCTCATAAGGGGGTTGTCTACTCTCCCATAGTGATCAATCCTCGTGGGAGAGAGGTGCCGCAACCTTCGGGTCACCCATCCAGGTACTGACCGGAGCAACGCTGTCTTAACTCTCCTGATTGTACGTGAACGGGCGACGAATGTGCGCAACCCGGGAACAAAATCATATCCATCCAAAAATAATTAGTTATCAAAGAACTAAACTCTAGCTTTGTCCAGAATAAAAACAGTGGGAAAAATAACTGACGAGGTACCAGTGCCCTATGGAATAAGACATGGGCAGAGTCTAAGCCCTAGGTTGTTTAATATTATCATGGACAAAATCATTGAAGGGGTGAAAACGGTCAACGCTGGATATGGAATAGGAAACAACATCTTAAAGATAATATGATATTATGCTGATGATGCCGTAATTATGGCAGAAAATGAAAACGATTTGCAGCATCTCCTACACAAATTCAAGACAACATCGGAAAAGTTTAACATGAAGATATCTACCAGCAAAACGCAGTCAATGACAATCTTAAGGAACAGCTGCGCTATAAAGTAGCAATAGACAACCCAATTATCACTCAGGTGATGAATTTGAATTATCTCGGAGTACATATGTATATCCAGCAGTAGAAATATTAAACAGGAAGCTACGAAAGCATCAGCCGTATGGGGTTGCTTACGGGATATTATATGGAGGAACAAATTTATGACAACTGACAGTAAAACAAGCATATACAAATCGTGTGTCAGGCCAATTCTGATCTAAGCAGCCGAAATACGGACTGAAACCTCTAAAACAAAACATATGGTAAGAAACACGGAAATGAAACCCCTGCGTAGCATAGCTGGAGTAACACTAAGAGATAGAATAAAAAGTAGCAACATAAGAGGGACATGCAGGATTGAGGATATAGTACGTTGGGTGAGAGGAAGACGTAGGCAGTGGAGAGATCATAAATAGGATGGATGAGAACAGAATACCGAAGATAGTGAACATACATAAACCCTTAAACAGACGACCGCCAGGACCCCCACCAAAGCGATGGTGCGAGAGCTGGACATCTGCTTCCCAGGAAAATAACAACACTTAGAGACTCACTGGATAAAACAGGACTAAATCCTAATTAAGTAGAAGAAGAAGAATCCTACGGAAATTAGCAGAAATCAAACCAAAACCAATGCGTGCCTTAGAATGTAGCTGTCTCACACATCTCGCTATTGATGGGAGTCAGAAATGATTAATGTGGCAATGAACATTTATTAGTCTTCGCCATCGTCATATAGAAATTTAAAAAAGAATGGAATTATTCTTCCCGGCATATCGACTCTACAGTCGTACCTCAACAAAATTGTTGTTTTATCTGGACTCGCAGATGATATATTTCTGCGAATTTCAAAAAAAGTTCAGAAGTGGACACAAGTACAACGCCTGTGCATTCTAATGTTTGACTAAATTTCAAAAAACATTTGGATAAGAAACACGATTTTATCGAAGACCTCGAAGACCTCGAAGACCTTGGAGAACTTGGGAGGAAAAATGCATACGCGTCAGAAGCTCTACTGTTTATGGCTGCCGGATTAACTAATAGATGGAAAATTCCACTCGCTAATTTTTTAATTGTAAACTCAACTAATTCAGGGCATTTAATATCTTTAGTTAAAATCTGTTTATATAAATTACAACAATGTAGTCTTATTGTGAAAGGGGTATTTTCTGATCAAGGATCTAATAACAGAGAAACCATTTCAAAATTAGTCAGAAATCAAAACAAAAAACGTTTTTTAGAAGCAGAAAATCAAAAGATTTATTTTTTCTATGATGTTGCTCACGTAGTCAAAAGCATTCGAAATCAGTTAGTAGCACATGCCTTTTTATTAAATAACGAATTGGTGTCATGAAATGTTATTAAAGATTTATAAAATTTAGAAGAGCAGAGTAAAACAGCCAGGTCGTTGCCAAAATTGTTAGATATTCATATTTTTCCCAATACATTTCAAAAAATGAAATGCTAGCTAACATACGGACAGCAATATCGACAGGACAACTTCCACTATCTGCTTAACCAACAGCAAGGTTTGTGTAATTTATCAGTGATTTATTCGACTGTCTGAACAGTTCCAATTTATGTGCAGCTAATAGAAACAGATTACCATTTTCAAAAAATATATACATATAAAAGAGACCCTGGAAACAGTCTGAGCGAATTAGAAAATTTTAAAATCGTTTCTGGTAAAGTACCTCCATGCTTTACTGGATTAATTCAGTCTGTCATCTTCCAACGGTCCGCTCACGTGGGGACGGTTGTCTGGTTTTAGCTCAGAGCCAGAAGTTAGTAATAACGTGCAGAGAGACTGTAATGGTTATAACAGAAATTATTATATTTAAATGTTCCAGTAAAGGCAAAAATATATTCGATTACGAGGTTAGAAATAAGATAATAATGTCTGCCAAATCCCGGTCGGTACGCCCCTGGGATAGAATCAGGAGTTCAGTTCACTGGTCGACGTAGATTGCGTTCTAGCTGTAGGCCGAGCGCAGCATGTGTACTCTGTATTTACATAAACAAATAAAATTGGATGCCACCTGGCAGTTAGTTTAAATACGTTTAACAGAATGTATCTCGAAAAATAATAATCTGAACCTTTTCAGTGTTCACACAGTTATTAGATTAACTCGTCACCTGGCATGCGTATTGGTTAATTTAATCCGCCTGGACAGCGTGTCCTTGCTGGGTCAATGAACGCTTTGTTAGATTCGGATGTGCTGCGAAAAGTTGTTGGCTTCGTAATCTCGCCGGTAAATGAATTTAAATGTTTCGTAGAATATTGTAAAAATAAAATATGACTGTACGGTGAGTACTTGAAATTGTTAATGCCTAATTTTAAAAATACGTACAATCTGGCCTGTCCGACTACAAAATATTGTTAAATTAGTGCGGAAATTCCTAATTACGGGAAATATGAAAATCAAAGGTCAAATTAGCCCGGCCTGACCGGCTTATAAGACCTCTAATCTCTTATTTCTCTGGCGTGTTAACCTGATTGACACTAACTGGCGTAACCTGCTGGATATCAATCAAGCTAACCCCAACGGCAAAGTGTTCCACAAAATGAATAAATGCGATACCGTACAGGTACGCGGATTTTATGGAATTCTCCAACGGACTGGAATATTCTCACGGACTGAGAATATTTTGGCGGCTCAACTTCGGTTTGCTTTCTTCTCTGGCGGACTGGTAATTCTATTCTCGACTGACTTCCTCGTTGAAGTTTTCGACTCATCGTTAACAAATTTATGCGAGGATCCTGTATGTATAAGGTTCCCTTTCTTTACGCGTCTCTCCGGAGTGTGTTTAAACGCGATGATGAGTGCGTGGGGGAAAACAATTTAGAACTCCACTTGCATTGCCGCAGACGCCTCTTTCAGGAATTAAAGCGACTTATCATTTAATTATCAAATGCTGGAACGGTTGTTTCCCGGAAACTTCGTTACAACCTCTACTTTGATGCTATATGAAGATTTACAAAATAATTACGACGTACAATATTTGATAACTAGGCGATTAAGTCAAGACGCTTCAGAAAACAGTTTTTCGATCATTCGAAGTAAAAACTTATGTGAAGTGAGTAACTAAAGATAGCAACCGTTTTGCCGAAAATTTCCGATCACCATAAAGGTACGAAAAAAGTAGATTGCGGTAAAATGAATGCTCTCGCGGGTGTAAATGAAAACACGTCCTGTATCCTGTGGTATATCCCTTGTCAAGATATTAACTCTAATAAATCCTAGTCTTCTACGCGTAAATTATTAATAGGTCGCGTATCAACACTGGTCGTGATCGGACGTTTTTAGCGAGCGCCATCAGTGAAAGCAAACGTGTTATCATAAATAACTCAAAATATTTATTTACTCTAATTTGTGTTAATGCTAAATAATCTAATAGTGATTTATTTAACAATAATTTTAACAGGGCCTCTCTGGAGGCCCAAAAATTAGTAAAAATGCCAAAGACCAACAATAAACGAGATAGCAGTAATCTGTCCCCAGATGCCAATGACCCTAACAAAAGATATCTTTTTGAACCCAACCAACTTATTACATCCAATAAATTTTACATACCACCCTCTACAACGGAAATAATCTTGTGACGCCCAGCTAAAAGAACGGCGACACAGTGAAGGAAATAATTTTTCCTACACAAAAAAAAAAATATCTAATGACAACACCAGTAAGGTCCAGGTATCTAGACAAGGTTCGACCAGCTACCGTCGCAGAAGGGTGGTTCGATGCAAGCCTAGGCGCCACCTGTTTAAAAAAATAAACCCTTGGTCTCGAAGATGACGTAGATAAACAGGAATCCCCCGGAGAAAATGTACTTACCTTACTGATAATACTAACGTCTTTCAAATAAAAATACAAGACACAATAAAACACAAAAGCTTGACATAATTCTCGAGTATAATCAATTTGCGAAAACAATATACAAATAAATATCAAGGCTTGACCAACTAAACTTAGTCATAAAAAAAAATATCCAAACAATTGACCCCAAATTGGTCACAATTATAACTATAAATATCTTTTAAAGAACAGACCACAAACGTTCCTGTCTGATTTAATTATACGTATGATGAAAGAACTTAAATCCTGGGGAAAACGATAATGCGTCAATAAAAAAAAACTAAAATTAACCAGAAGCCTAAATAGCTTCGCAAAATATAATAATCACTTCGTGACACGCCTAATTCACGATAAACGAGATCTCGGTTATGTAAACTAAGATAACTACCTGTATAGAGGTATAAGCGCTTCAACAATAAAATAAAAAAGTTCATGCAAAATCCTCCCTTATTGAATGTATGCGTCAAAAAAATTAAATCAGAACCTCAAAATATGCGGCCCGTTTACACAAGTTAGAAAATGCAGTAAGTGTTGAATTTATAAAAGAATTTTTGTTATAAAATTAGTTCGGTATAACTGGTATAATGTGAACTTGTACAAAATAATAATTATGTGGTCGTACTCTGCCGGATGATCTTCGGAGTCCTTGAATTTTTAAAGGAATATATTAAACAGACCTTTTGATGAAGAATTCCAAATATATCGAACACTTGAGTGGACAGCTGGCATCCGCATTCGCGTTTGGAATTTGACCTTGCGATTTCCTGTGGCGAATATACGACTTGAAATTTCTCCAAATTCTATGATGTAGGTATAAAAACTTCCATCAGAATGTACTTTCCCACAGCAACGGAGTTTTTGGTAGATAATCAAATCCTCAGCAATTACGAAATTGCCTAAATAATACAAGAGACAAAATAAAACGGAAAAATTAGAATCAAACTTCTCAGCTTACCAAAGATGTAAATCGGCAAAAGAAAAACCTCTTCAAGGGTGTAATAAATCGGTTAAAAAAACCTAGGGAAAATCTCACTAGCACCACAAGGTTAAGATTTCCCTAAAACTTGAACTTTCAACAAAATTAGGAATAAATCCTTGGTCGAAATAGACCGCGATGAATATCAAGCTACACACACTTGTAAAGTAATCGAATGTTCTGCCGGCTCGAGAAATCTAAACTCCAGTTGACATTGAAACTCAACATGCGCGAAACCAAAATTGAATCGAAAACCGAAGCACGCTATCCACCTGCCTAAATTTGAAACAAACTCCGCAATATACACTGTGCGTCGAAATCGCACGTTACAATTCCTAGGAAAATAATATATGAATTTGTAAAGCTTTGAAATCATTCTTATGTAAAGGTTTTATTTTTATTACCTTGATAGAAAAGCCAATACAAAAGGATGTAATCTATCTGTTATTAGCGCACGCCATTAGTTAGTCGATATTTGTTGGACATTGGAAGTGGGATCCTAGCAACACTTTTCTGTTAATTAATATAAATAATTAGGCACAAAGTATTTATTTTAGCTTCGCATCGAAAACAAAAAATACAATAAAGCCCTTATGTAGATATCGCAAACTTCAATTTCATCAGACCTTCACAAACATTTTCCTGTATGATAGTATGATTATTTAAATGGTCCCCTAGAATTGTTTTTGTATTTGAGCGTTACTTAATTTATCGAACTAGGATTTATTAAAAAAGAATATTTTTAATAAACAATAACTACAAAAATTAGAATACGGAGATCTTAATGTAAAGGAGCCAAATGTGTAACTAACTTTAATCTATTATGCAGAAGCGCATCTGCACTTCTTATCTTTGCTTAAGCTACAGAATATTCTAAGAAGCGAGGTAAAAGGCGTCTTATCTACTTTACTAAGGTTACATAATTTGTTTACAATTAGGTTAAGCCGAGTATTCATGTGCGCTTCGTATCTGTATCATGTAATGTAACAGTTACTGGATCGGTTCGCCTATTTTTAGTCGTTTTGCAACCAACTGGGATCATCTTGATCCGCAGTGTTCGAAGCAAGTTCACATTCAGCAACATGTCCTCTTCAGCAAGGGTCCCGTTTGATGACAGCAAATGCTGGGTATATACCCGTACAGAGCATAATAGAAGATTATAAACGCCCACGAAGATTTTAGAAACATGCATTGTGCAAAGAAAGAAACGGCTCTGCTTTGATTTCGGATTTAAAATTTCAATTAGTGGTCATTATTTGAAGGCAGGCCTTAATCTAAAATCTGTAAAGGCCCGTCTTATTGCAAGTTGAATGAAAATATTGAAAAAAGAGGAAAAAATTGAAAAACCCAAGTGGCGTCCTCATTTTTATAAATCTTAATATTTAATAACCTTATTGCACGTCACTGGCGTGACACATTTGAATAAACATAACTTCAGGAAATAACCCTATAACAGGAAAGTATGCATGCAAAATTTTGTTTGATTTGCTCTATTTTCCTAGAAGATATAATGAAAGAATGATTTGTTTTTGTAAACTTTGATACCTCCTAACTTGCTTAGGAAGCAAGTGAGAGGCATATATATTTTATTTTTCTGAATAGGAATGACTAGGAGAGTATTTTGCCCAAAGTATTTCAAATATTTCATTTATATCAAGATTAAAAGTGAAACGCCTTGTATAATAAGTATATATTTTCGGGAAACGCCTTACTAACAACTAACAACATTTTTAAAAAAATCTGATACTGATAACAAGTATAACAGTATTGCTGCTTCTTACGAAGTAGCACTGGAAATTGTCAAAGCGGAGAAACCTTTTAGTGATGAAGTACTTATTAAAAACTGTGCAATTAAAATGGCAAAACAATTCAATGAAACAAAAATTGCCGAAAAATTCGGAACAGTCTCAGTGTCGCATCAAACAATTGCAAGACGGGTGGACCGTATTAATCAATATCTATACAAAAACCTGCATGACACGGTTGAAAAATGTAAATATTTTTCGCTATGCCTGGATGAAAGCACTGATCTCTTCGACATTAGCCAGCTTGTAATTTTTATCCGAACTATTCAAAACGACTTCAGTGTAGCAGAGGAGATGCTTGATCTTATTCCTCTCCATGGTACAACCAAGGGTACGGATATTTTTGAATCTGTAAATAAGGTCGTGTCAGACTGCGGGGGATTCGATAAATGTTCCTATATTGTCACTGATGGAGCCAGAGCTATGATAGGAACTGAAATTGGATTTGCAGGACTCTTGAAACAAAACAACATCAACTGTCCTGTGATACACTGTATTGTTCACCAAGAGGCCCTATGTGGAAAATCTTTACGTCAAATGAATGTCATGAAAGTGGTTGTTAAAATAACTAATATTATTAGAGGTTATAGAAGGTTTCGTGATTTTTTAGCCAATATTCGTTGGTTAAGCGCCGAAAACTGTTTGCAACGATTCTTCGCTCTACGCAAGGAGATTCCTATTTTCCTTAAAGATGAAGTCAAGTCCAATACTACGGAACTGGAAAATCAAATGGTAGGTGCACAATTTTTAGCAGACCTTGCATTTTTAACAGACCTGACATCTCACCTTAACGATTTGAATTTGAAGCTACAAGGAAAACAGCAGAACATTGCCAAACTTATTTGGACACATAAATGGATTTAAGAATAAATAACATTAAGCTCTTCAAGTCTTCGTTAGAAAAAAATAATTTTTCATTTTTTCCAAGTTGTAAAGAGCTGTAACGGTATTTTCGCCTAGGTTGTCCGCAACCCATTTCGCACTGGGCTCAGGAGTGCATACTTGGAGTTTCCCTCACTCTTTTCAGCATTTTAGGAACTGCGCGTGTTTGAATTTAGAAAACAGGATTTCCGGTGATTTATTCTCTGCGTCTGACAGAAAACGAACGTGTCGTTGAATTAGATTTTCTCGTTAAAGTGTGTGTCACTTTGAGTTCATCTCGATTTTCTGAGTAAATCTTAAGTGATAACGTGATCTTTAATAGATTGTTCGATTACGTTATTGGCATTTTTGGCCGCTTTGATCAACGTTTCGTTTTATCGTAATTCTTGTCGAGTCTATCGTAGTTACCGATTGGTAAGTTTTTCCTTCTTCTTTTAAGTTTTGGCTGGCCTAACATTTCCTCGTATTCGAATTTAGACAATTTGGGGACGGCGAGGTTTGTCCGAAGATTCCTGTACTTTCAATGGTTGTATCTGCTGCTTGCGAGAAATAGTATTCGAATTCAATCCAGCCGCCTGCAGTGAAAACACGTGCCGGACTCGAGGGGCTGTTCTAGAACGTTCCATTCCAGATTAACCAGGGATGTGCACATGAATTTTAATTTCAACGATTTTGGAGTCAATGTATATACTCTTTGTTTATGTGTACGAAATTTTTTTATATTATATACAGGGTAGATAAAACTAAGTTGTAATTTGCACAGTGTGTTACGAATTACTTTATTGTCATAATTCATTGGAATATTAGTTTGTACAAGTATTAGTACATAATCACGGGAGTCACTTGATATACAGTGTAAATCAACCGGAGCGGTAGTATTGCGTTTTGTTCGGGTTTCACAGCGATCTTTGATTTCTTATCTGCGCTGTAGATCTTGGAAGGCCTTTGACTAGGGTGTATGACGCGGCTTGAGGGCGCTTGTTGGGGAAGAGAAACGCAATATGTTTACTTTAGCTCAAAGTCATTTATTATTGAGGCTATATTGAGTGATTGCGTACTGGCACTTGTGTACCGATACAGGATAAGAAAACACTTATACTTTAATACACCCAAACGATTTAGCAACAAATCTTATGGACCAGCCATTAAATAACAAGAGACTACGAAGACATGCGCCCAATGAATTACCTAATAGAACTACACATTTATGTTTTTTGCTGTATATTAAATATTGTTGCTGCAATTGGACTTATACTTTAATGTTGTTAATTTGGGGTTTATGAACTACACATTTATGTTTTTTGCTGATATTAAATATTGTTGCTGCAATTGGACTTATTATTTATGGTTTCCTATCATTGTATTCTGGAGTAACAAATTAAGTAAGTAATAAACTGTGGGTCCGACTAACCAATCGACATCTGCGTTAATGGTAGTGTATTTTATTAATAAGTCGGTGGCGCTCTTTTAGGTAATTAACGCAAAGTTAATTAATATATTTATTCGAGCAAAGCAGAGAACCGCCCATCTTCGATTGAGGTTCCGGGAGGCTATCATTAACCAATTATTTACTTACTTAGTGTGGAGAATTTCCCTTGGAAATCATTGTCAGGCGTCACAGAGCATTTTGAAGAAATGAAGGATTTTGAGGAAGTTTCAAATTTACCTCACATAAAATACATTGACACAATTGCAGAAGAATTCGAAAATCGATTTAGCGATTTTAAAAAAATCGAAAGAGAGATTTCAGTTTTTACTCAGCCCCTTACAATTTCAGTTGAGAGTGTAAGCAGAGCAGACCTTCAACTGGAATTGTGTGATTTGCAATCAGATCCTTTTTACCAAGGAAGAACTGAAACTGCATTGGATTTTTTCAAGTTGCTGCCAGAAGAACGATACCCCAACTTGCGAAACTTAGGGCTTACACTGGGCTCAATGCTGGGAAGCATGTATCTTTGCGAAAGCAGCTTTTCCAACATGAAATTTATAAAGTCAAAATATAGATGTTCCCTCTCTGATAAGTCACTTACTCAGTTGCTTCTTTTATCAACAACAAATACTACAGTTAATATTGATGCATTAGTTAGTGAAAACCAACATCCTCAAATTTCCCACTAATTATTTTGTAGTTTGATATTTTTTGAATAAAATACAATAATAATACAAACGCGTTTTTTCTTTGTATACCGTACCTATTAAAACTCACTGATAAAGTTGCATACGAAGTATTTTATAATGCGGCCCTCCAAACCGTATTTTTTTTAAAGCCGCCCTTGCAGTTGGACAGCCCTGCGCTACTGTATAAAATTAATATTTCATTGCAAGATACAGCTACTATACAGTAAATTATTTTCAGTAATTAAGCTATTCTGCTTCTTGCAAACTTCTTAATTTTGTTTTATTGTTTCCTTCTCTTTGTTTCAGAATTAATAGCCGTTCTTAATTGTCCACTGTCTACAGGGATTAAAATTTATGGTATCTACCATTTATATTTTCCTAATTACTCAAAGCTGCAAGAAGCTTCCTGTGAACATTTTGCCTTTTTATATTCTTTGAACTGTTGCTGTATATGGACTTAGCATTGAATCCATGAACTATCGAACTTGCATTTAAATTTCATCACCTAAAATGCATATTCTGTGATTTTATGTAGTTTGAGCAAAAAACTAAAATAAAAGTGGTTTAACTCATGCATAAACACATCAGGTAGTTCTGCAGAAATTAATGACAGCTTTAGGTGAAGCAACTAGGAATTTTGGAATCCTTAAAAAGTGCTTCCCAACTGCTCTACTAATTGGCAAGGTTTACTTATTATAAAAGTATATAAAAATAAGACTAAGGTCCATAAACAGATTTTAAAAATAAACAGAAGTATTAGATATTCATCTTACCCTAGCTTCATACATAAAGTAGAAGTCATATTAAGCATATATAAGTATATTTCGAACAGTTATGTACATCACAATATTACTAAATGGTTTCAAACACATTTCATATCAGAACACTTAATCTAAGTTTTTCAGGAATCACTAATTCAATACAACAATAAGCAACATGCTGCTAACTATTATGTCAATGTTCGAAGAGTAGCCAGTAACTGGTCTAGTTCTGTTTTGTATAAAATAAGCTGTTGTTGTCTCGCAGCACACTGCTGACAGCTAAGATTGGCTACATTTTTCTGTGCTAATCCGTGTACTATAGCCCTTAAACGGCATTCTCGTTCATGGTACTTTTGCTCCAATGCTATAACCTACAGAAAAATACAAACAACTAGTAGCATCTTATTTAGTACAAAAAATATTAAATAATTTCAGCAAAACAGTCATAAATTACTACAATTATGTACATGTCAAAATATGGGGAATTTTAGATACAAATGGATACACCATATTTAGGAATAGTAAGAAAGGTCCTTATACATCACTAGAGCGGAGTGAAGAAAGAACATAGAGCCAAAGCAGGAGTGGCTATACTAATAAAAAGGTCATACAGTAAACTGATCCAGAACTGGGAACTGATCAGCACAAGAATCTGTAAGCTGAACATCAAGATTTACGGCAGAGACTAGTTATTTTGGGGATATATGGACTGACTGAAGACCAGTTTGTAGAAAAAAAAAAAGAATTTATGAACAATGTAAAAAACGAGATAGAGAAGATCAAAACATCTCAGGAGATTATAATAGCCGGAGAATTGAAAGGAAGCCCGGGAAAGAAGGAGAAAGATGAAATAATAAGATAATTCGGAGAAGACATCCTCAATGATAATCGAGAAAGACTAATAGAAATATGCGAAACAATGGGCCTCAATATAACGAATGGGTTTTATCAGCATAAAGATATACACAAATACATTTGGGCACAACCGACTAGAAAACTCCATTCCATCATTGATTACATCATCGTTAGAAGGCGACACGATATTAACAAAAACGGATGTCCGAGTGAAGAGAGGTGCAGAATGCAGAAGCGATCATGGGCTGCTGGTAGCTAAGATGATGTGCGCATGAAAGGAAGAACAGCAATTACAAATAATAACAAACCAGAAACAGAAAAAACCACAACCACAACGAAGGAAACAGAAATCACAATACAACTTATGCAAGAAGAATGAATAAGAAAACTATATCAGAACAGATTGGACCGGAAATTAACTGAATTTGGGTTTGAGAGCGTGGAGGCTACATACCTCCACATAAAAGATTGTATGAAAGAGGCAGCTTTTGAAGCCCTCGGGGAACTGCAGGACAGGTGGGTGAAATTTAGATGGAATTTTCAGAAACCACCATAGAGGCTCTAAAAGAAAAGAAACAACTATATGACAGATGGTTAGCCACGAAGGTAAAAGAGAATTACAAAGTCTAGAGAGAGAAAAACAGAACGGTTAAACAGCCCATTACCAAGGTAAAAACGACCAATGGCAGAAAACATACCAAAATATAGACCAATATATAGGAGGCGCCAGATGCTCACGCCACGGAACATCATCAAATCGATAGAAACAAACAGGGCCTGGGTGAAATATTACCAAGATCTACTGACAGAAAATAGAAAAGAGTTCAATGAGAAAGAGGAATATGAACAAGAAATCATAAGAGAGGGAGAAGATCAGATTATAATTTCTTCAAAAGACGTACAGAAGGCGGTCAAGTCAATTAAGAACAACAAAGCTGCAGGACCTGGAGGAATCGTGCCGGAATTAATCAAGTATGGATCAGAAAAACTACTGTGCATAATACAAAGAATGTTTCAAGCTATCATAAATAGTGAGGGAATACCAGCAGAATGGAAACAAATCTACTCAGCCTCAATTTTTAAGAAAAGCAATTGAAGTTTATGCGAAAACTATAGAGGCATAAGTGTGATCTCGACAATGGGAAGGATCTATGGACAGGTAATGAAAAACAAAATTGAAGATCAAGTACAAGGAAAGACAGAAGATTCACAGCAGGAAAATCGACGCTAGACAATGTATATACGATACAGCAACTCATCGAAAAGAAGAAAGCGAAGAATAGAGAAGTCCACCTAGTCTTTATAGATCTGAAAAAGCGTATGATACAGTTCCGAGGAGTCAATTATGGAAAGCTATGATAGAAATAGGAGTGCATCTTCAGATAATTGCCTACGTTTTTTCCCATCTTCTGTGTAAATTTACGGAAAAACATTAATATCTCAAAATAATAGTGCGATAGATACGGCAAACATAATATTTTCTGAAACAACACACTTTAAGCTTTTCAACGGCAATATAATATACAGGGTGTTGTAGTTAAGAAATTCAATTAAAATAGAATTGAAAATAGAGATGTTTGAACAAATATTTTGGACACCCTGTATAATTAAATCAAAAAGTGAAGATAGTTTAGGATAAACTAGGTCAACATTAGATTACATGTAAATTTGACAGGGCAACTAACAAACAGTGGCGGAGATATAACAGTTTAAAGATAGTATGTTTTTGAACAAATATTGTTTTTTAAATTCATAACTTGGCAACGCTGCATTCGACCCACACACAAATTTCAAGTTGAATACAGAACCCACAGAGGCTTTATTTCCCACATAAAAATGTAGGGTATTCCATTTAAGAAAAATATAATTTTTGGTATTGCTCTTTTTTGATACACTTGATACTTGAAAATAATTTTGGGTTGTAGCAGAGATGAAACGTTAAAAGTTTTATTAAGAAAATTTTCCCATAAGTTCAACGGTTTAGTAATTATTGACCGACGCGCGCTTCTTGGACAACGCTGTATATATATAATATATAAAACAAAGGTTATTTAGAAATTCCTTATGTTTTAGGGGATTCTTCTTGACAATAGTGGGGAAAAGCTGATTTACACTTTAACAATTTAATCATAACAATTCAAAGTGATTCACTCCAAATATTATACAGTGTTAGTGATAGTTCAAAAGGATATCCGTTTAATTTCATAAAACACTATACAGTGTCCCAGATGTAAGGGGCCATACAGTAATAGCAGATTCTTTGTGTACAAATATTACGATTTGTCTAATAAACCATAGTCCAAATGTCAATAATAACCAAGATACAGGGTGTCAAGGTTAAATTTTTTTTTGATTTTTTCAAATAACCTTTGAGGAAATCTAAATATTACAAAAAATTTTGAAAGTCAGGGTGTTTTGACGCGAGGAATTCAAATTTTTAACAGTGTTTTTGTTACGTAGTAGAGGGCGCCGCCTACGACACTTTTCTACTTTTTAAAACATCATTTTTTTTGGGTTTCAGGGTATGACGATTTTTTCGTAAAGATGTCGATTTTTCAACCTTTTCTATGTAAAAATGATATACTTTATTGATGTCGCGACAAGTAACCGTGTTAGTTTTACTTATATATTGCGTTTGGATTAAAATTATTTACTATTGAGTACGAAATTAGGAATGAATAGCCACTTTTTTTACTAAACGTATTTTATTCTAATAACTAACTAAACTAAATGTGTAATTTTTACTTGAGTAAGTGCTGAAAGTTACCGCCATTAACCTCTACACATTCTGTTAATGCTTTTCTAGCGTCTTACATTTAAAAAAACATTGTTTCTATTTCTGATAACATTTGCGGCTTCTTGAACTATCTTTTTTTTTTCACACATTCATACTACCGTTCCCCCCCGGAACCGCTTTCGCATTACTTCAGGGGGGTGCGGGCGTCCCTTACATACTAAACATTCATCCAACATGCACCCTAAACTTAACTAACCAAATGCGGTTGCCCCAGTCGGGATTCGATCGCCCCAACGGAGCAACTGCATTTAGTGTGACCTCGAGTGGTCAATGCGTTCTCGCACTCTACCACCGCGTTCTTGAACTATCTGTAAGAGTTCTTCCCGACTATTTGTTGTATTGTATTTGATCTGGGCTACGTGGTGGCCAAGGGAACTCACTGCCATGAACTAGAGCTGGCAACCGGATTCGGATTTTCGGATATCCGGATTTTTTTATACGAAGATCCGGATTTTGTGAGAGCTAAAAATCCGGTATTCGGATTTATCCGAATTTCGGATTTCTTTTTAAATCAATTTGGAATTAGGATTTCTTATGTCGATCGGATTTCGGATTATCTATACGAATTTAGATTTCGAATATTGTTTCTATGCAGATATCAAATTTTTAAATTTTATGCCGAATTTTAGAATATCCGAAGAATATTTTATTTCATACTTTTTAATGAATGCAACACCTTAACTCCGCGAATTCGTATTTTAAAATTCGAATCTTTATAATGCAGTTTTAGAATACTCAGATAGTCAGATTATATGATGGTATGAATTTGAATTTAGCATGTCGATTAGAGCTATTACTTTTTAAAAATCAAGTTTTATTTTAATTTTTTAAGTTTATGTTTTTATTTAAATGCGGTTGCTGATTACCAAAAAATGCTTGAATTAACTACTTGAATTGTGTATCATCCAATTCAGTCTTATAACGTTATCCTACTAAAAAGACTACACTCACCAATTTTAATTTGTGGCGATAAGTGCATAACTGCATATACTTTAATTGCTTACAATTCTTTTAAATAGGATTTAATTAAACCAATAGTTATATAAAATCCGGATAGCGGATTATTTAGGGTAAATCCGAATATCGGATTTTTGAAGTATAGGAAACTTCAAGCAAACGGTTTCGCTCGTTTCTACTATATATTTAAAAGTGTCTCTAAAGAATGGCGCTTCATTTCAGACACACCCTGTATACTACATAAATAAATAAATAATAATAATAAATGGGTAACCTTTTTATGGGTTAGAAGATCTCGCGGATCGTTTATGTTTTCATTCGCATTTGATTCATCTGAGCGTAACAGTCTACAATGTAATCTGTTGTACAATTCGTCTCTTTCTGCTGCAACGGAATTCATTTGTTCTTTGGTAGTCCGCAGCTGCTCTTGTAAGGTGTTTATGGTAATCTGCTGTCCTTCCAGCTGTTCTCGAAGAGGCGTAATGTTCGTCATGTAAGTGGAAATTTCCTCTTCATGGGCTTGTTGTAAAGCACTCAACTGTTAAACAAAGAGAATGGTAAGTACTTAGCACAAGTTTTAATCATTAAAACAACACATTACGTCAAATAACCGCTTAGCTTTCAGGTTTTGATAGTCCTCTTCGATCCTGCAAAGTTGCACCTTCATTTTGTCCCTTTCGGTTTTCAAAACCTTCAGCTCTTCTTCTAGTTCACAATTTACACCGTTGGCGTGCGTCGCTAGTTTTTCCGGATAACTCCGAAATTCTCGACCTCTTTCCACTATATTCTTCAAGCTTCCTTCTCGTTCTTTCTGCAAGCGCTTATTTGTCTTCCGAGCTTCGTCCAATTCCTTTTGCAATTTCAAAACCACCTTTTCTTTATTCACTACATCCGCCTGAAGTCCTCGTATCGTCGCCAGCAAGTGCGTCTCCTCCTTCACTTCTACCTTCTCTGGTTTTTTCGGAAAAGGAGCTTTCTGCGCCTGAAGTCGCGACGCGTTTAAAGTCTGCACGCTGGCATCTTTCATTTCTTTACCAGGAATTTTTTGATCATCGAAAAAAGTTTGCGTATAAACATCAAATGTGTCTACTTTACGCTTCAATTGATCCTTAAGATCGTTGACGTGCAACTCCAAGTCCTCTATGTGGCTTTCGTATTTGCTTTTCATTTCTGAGAATTTCTCTTGTACTTCTAGGAAAACTTTGGACGATTGTTGGTCCCTTAAAGCTACCTCCCCTTCCAGATTCTTGATACGATCCTCCAAGAGTTTCCTAGCGCTCAAATTGTCTTCTCCTTGACTGGTTTTAGCGGCCACAATCAGTGCGGATACGGAATCGGGATGCTTCCTGGCAATAATCCTCTCCATTTCCTTCACTTGCCTAGTCAAGTCCTGGATACAGCGAGCGTCCTTCTCGCTTTGCGTTTTGAAGGTTTTGGTTTGCAGTTTTTCGATCTCCAGTAGCTTCGTAAGATTTGATTCGCTCTCCAGGAGCTTGTCGCGGTGTTCCTGTACATTTTCGAGCTCGTTTTTGCATTTTGCAAGCACCAGTTCGGCATCCAGAAGACGTTTTTCCAAGTTGTTGTTGGATACCACCAGTTTGTCGTAGGTAACCTTTAAAAGTTGGTGGGACTTGTTTAAACCATCAAGTTGTACCTGCAACGCTGTTTTGGTTTCTTTTGTGTCTTTCAGCTCTTCCTCTAACGCTTTTTCGATCTGGCCGTCTCTTGATTTGGACGTTTCGGTGACCAAGGCAAGTTTAGTTTTCTCGAGGGATTGGTTGGTTTCTTCCAGCTGAGTCTGTAAAGGAAAATAGAAAATATTTTCAGTTGTAATTTTTCATCATTTCTAACGTACTTGGTTACATGTTTAAAATATTTATTGTGGTATATATTTGTGTTGGATAAAATAATTGAAAGAGGATGGTTACAGAAATGCTAAAGTAAAGGCCTTGGTTAGTACCTACACAATCAAATTTTCGTAAACACCCTTCTAGTATGATGTAAGCCATGTTGTTTGTTCGTCTGCCTTTAAGACCTGTACAGGTTAAGAGGTTTATTAATGAAGAAAATCCGTTCCACGCAAATAAACATACCAGTGTCAATGATCGCATTAAAATCCAGAATCAAAAACTGGTTGGTAGTTCATGTTAGCGGCGCAGTAAATCTTTAAATAACAGT
The DNA here is from genome assembly GCA_014611495.1 of Limonius californicus. NCBI lineage: Eukaryota > Metazoa > Arthropoda > Insecta > Coleoptera > Elateridae > Limonius > Limonius californicus. Next base: position 34,024 of record JABXWE010015625.1, read on the forward strand.
TTGTTTTTAACTTAAATTTCCTATCCGTAAGCCAACAGGACCATCGTGTGCAAGCCTGCAACTGTGCACTGTATCAAGCAGTTTAATGTTCGTAGGAATTTTTATATAATCCATAAATTAATAACTCAAAAGATACTGTTACCTAATTCTTTTTATTTTATACGATAGATTTTGTTGAAATTACTTCATACAGAGCCATTTCGTTTAGCAGATGGAGATACTTAAAACTCAAACAGTGTTTCACATACACAAACAAATACAGTTTTACTCCCTTAAAATCAACTAGGATACAATGGTATTCAGAATATATCGAGCGCTTACAAAGTAAAGGCTTTCAGTATTTATTGTACTGTATATTCCGCAAATAACAAGTACAACCAAGAAAAGTTTACCTAAAAACATATCTTCTTGGAACGTTCTTGGACTAGATGTTTAAATTTGTGTAAGTGTACAAGTGACGTTAGGTCACTACGTCACCGACATGCTGGAGGGGTGAAAAGAAGTCGAAACTAAAGAGTGGTCATTTTTTCTAAATCAACTAGTAAAGAAGTAAAGTAAAGTAAAGAAGTTATGGTCAGTTTTAGTTAAATACTGACGCAGCTGAAACAATTAATGATATATTAAGTGGTATTTGAAGCAAACTGTCTACATTACTATGAAAATGATATTATTTACTTGTATCTCAAACAGTAAAGCACCTTAAAGTTGATTTCTCTGCTTGCGCTTATTAACATTGTTGTTAATGTTTACTTATACAACTCGAGAATACGTCGATATCCAGTACATGTACGGTTTTTGTGATGGAAACTCAGTAGCAGCTGCTCGAGAATATGGGTTGAGATTTTCAAATCGGCGACTACCAGACCGGCGAGTTTTGCAACGAGTGCACAACCACCTACGTGAACACGGAACTTTCCCGAAACCGTAGACTACGCGTCCAATACAGCATGTACTAGACAATGAAGCCAAGATACTGAGAGAAATCGATAATAGTCCCAGCACCTCTGTTCGTCGTGTATCTGCACAAGTTAATGTACCACGAACGCGAAATTGGAGAACATGAAAACGTCATGGTTTATAACCATTTCATATCCAGCCTGTTTAGGCCTCTTACCTACAGATTTCGGTGATCATATAGAATTTTGCCGCTGGATCATTCAAAATCGAAACCTACGTAATAGAATTTTATTCACGGATGAGGTAACATTTACAAGGAATAGATTAATGAGCAGAAAAAACAGCCACTCTTGGGATTTGGAGAATCCACACGAAATCACAATGTCAAATTATTAACATACGTTTTCAGTGGATATCTGGTGTGGAATTATTGACAATATGCTCATTGGTTCATTCGTTTTTGAGAGCCATTTAACCGCCGACAGAAATTTAAATTTTCTAGAAGATCATTTGGGAGGATTGTTAGATGATGTCCTTCTGGCGATCAGACATGGTATGTGGTACCAGCACGATGGTGCCCCTGCACACTTTGCGTTACGTGTAAGACAATTTTTTGAATCAACTGTTTGCAGGACGTGTAGTTGGTAGAGGAGAACAGCTCTCCTGGCACCCAGGATCTCTGAACTTAACTTGTTTAGATTATAATTTATGGCCATATTAAATATATGGTGTACCAAACACCACAGAGACTGTTGAAGATCTTAAGAGACGCATTTTTGAGGCAGCAGAACTAATTCGAAGTAGTGACCTCACGTTAAAAATAACTACTGAGGTTGGAACTACCTCAGATAGGAAAAATTCATAGTTTGGGTGTACAAGAAGTCAATAATGGCTGCAGTGCTTAGAGATGCTTGGCCGCGTTCTAGATTTCACTCAATCGTCACAGCTTACCTGCTCACTGTAATCTTGGAATTCTTTAGAAAAATTGATAAAGACGTTGTTGTTTAAATGCCTTAATCGGTTACCTATTGTTCCGAAAATATTGAGGTAATGAGAAATTATTTAATGCCCATTTCAAACTCATTTGTATGAGAAATAGCTTTTGTGTTTTAACTTCAGCAGAACTCGTTTATAATGGATTTTATGAGACAGTTAATATTAGTCCACTATAGCCGCGTGTCCATCTTATCCGTATTTGATTTTTTAAGTTGAAAACTAAATTAAATTGTAAGTTGTAAAATAATAAAACTCTGAACAACACAAAAAAATACAAAAATATAAGATTACTTTAGAAAAAAATCGGTATTTTTTTAAGATCTGTATTTCGTTTAACTGTGGAAAAATTACACGTGCATCATCCCCTTGCTGAAAGTATTGTTGTAAGGTTCCAAAAGATTTTAAGACTC